>CM059304.1:14007500-14062500 GCA_030340665.1 Neosalanx taihuensis
CTCTCCTCCTCTCCTCCTCTCCTCTCCCATCTCCTCCTCTCCTCCTCTCCTTTCCCATCTCCTCCTCTCCTCCTCTCCTCCTCTCCTCTCCCATCTCCTCCTCTCCTCCTCTCCTCTCCTCTCCTCCTCTCCTCCTCTCCTCTCCCATCTCCTCCTCTCTTCTCCCATCTCCTCCTCTCCTCCTCTCCTCTCCCATCTCCTCCTCTCTTCTCCCATCTCCTCCTCTCTTCTCCATCTCCTCCTCTCCTCCTCTCCTCTCCCATCTCCTCCTCTCCTCCTCTCCTCCTCTCCCATCTCCTCCTCCTCCTCTCCTCCTCCCCTCCTCCCATTCTCTCCTCCTCTCCTCTTCTCCTCCCCTCCTCTCCTCCTCTCCTCCTCCTCTCCTCCTCTCCTCTCCTCCTCTCCTCCCTCCCTCTCCTCCCCTCCTCTCCTCCCCTCCTCCCCTCCTCTCCTCCCCTCCTCTTCTCCTCTCCCTCCTCCCTCCTCCCCTCCCCTCCTCTCCTCCCTCCTCTCCTCCTCTCCTCCTCCTCTCCTCCCTCCTCTCCTCCTCTCCCCCCTCCTCTCCTCCCCTCCTCTCCTCTTCTCCTCTCCCTCCTCCCTCCTCCCCTCCTCTCCTCCCTCCTGTGTGTGTGTGTCTGTGTGTGTGTGTGTTTGTGTCTGTGTGTGTATGACACTTGTAGGAGGTGTGTGTGTGAGGTGTGGGAAGTGTGTGTCTGTGTGGGGGATGGAGGGAGGGAAGGGTGAGGTGGGAGGAGGGGGGAGAGAGGGGGAGAGAGGGGGAGAGAGGGGGAGAGAGCAGACGTGTCTCTCTGACCAGTCTCACTCAGACAGTCTGGAAACATTCCTGCTGGTGACAGAACAACTAATCACCCAGTCTGTCTACTGAGTAACTCTGGGAGACACCAACACTCTCTGTCTCTCTCTCTGTCTCTCTCTGTCTCTCTCTCTCTGTATCTCTCTCTCTCTCTCTCTCTCTCTCTCTCTCCCTCTCTCTCTGTCTCTTTCTCTCTCTCTCTCTCTCTCTCTCTCTCTCTCTCTCTCTATCTCTCTATCTCTATTTCTCTCTCTCAATCTCTCTATCTCTATCTCTCTCTCTCTCCCCTTCTCATTCTTTCTATCTCCTCTTCTTTTCTGTGTCTGTCTCTCAGACAGTCTATGTTCTGCTTGTTGACCTCTCACCCTCTTCAGTTTTATGAGATCTGTGGACATCATTTGACATCAGGTCCACATTCCAGAGGGCCAGATGCTCTCGATGTCGCTCCCTTCCTCACCCTCGCTAACGCTCAATGACTCGCTTTCTCCCCTATTGAGCCACACACACAGACACACACCCTCCAACTACAGCAACACGCACACAGACACACACACACACACCCTCCAACTACACCAACACACACACAGACACACACCCTCCAGCTACACCAACACACACACAGACACACACCCTCCAACTACAGCAACACACACACAGACACACACAGACACACACCCTGCAACTACAGCAACACGCACACACAGACACACACAGACACACACCCTCCAACTACAGCAACACACACACAAACACACACAGACACACACCCTCCAACTACACCAACACACACACAGACACACACCCTCCAACTACAGCAACACACACACAGACACATACAGACACACACCCTCCAACTACACCAACACACACACAGACACACAACCTCCAACTACACCAACACACTCACAGACAGACTGCAGCCCACAGTAACTGCCTCCACATGATACCCCCACCCTCCTCCTTCCCAGAGACACCTTTTCCTGCTGGGGGGAACAGACAATGCATTGTGGGTGATCTGGAGAGATTGTGGCCCCTCCATCACAGGCTCTGACACCCTGCCGCTCAAGCACGTTGACCAGACTGAGGAGCATTGTTTCACCCCTGCCTGGAGGAACTGCTTCCCTGAACAGACCCTGGGGGGTCCTGGGGGGTCCTGGGGGGGTCCTCAGACCTCGGGACCCCTGGGAGTGCAGCAGCAGCCCAGGGCTCCACTAGATCTGCTGTCTCACTCTGCTCTTTATATTACTGATCTGATCGTCTGCCACCGTCTGTGTGTCTGTGTTCCAGTGTTCCATGTTCCATGTTCCTGTGTTCCAGTGTTCCTGTGTTCCATCTTCCATCTTCCATGTTCCTGTGTTCCAGTGTTCCTGTGTTCCTGTGTTCCTGTGTTCCTGTGTTCCTGTGTTCCTGTGTTCCATGTTCCTGTGTTCCATGTTCCAGTGTTCCAGTGTTCCATGTTCCATGTTCCTGTGTTCCAGTGTTCCTGTGTTCCATCTTCCATCTTCCATGTTCCTGTGTTCCAGTGTTCCTGTGTTCCTGTGTTCCTGTGTTCCTGTGTTCCTGTGTTCCTGTGTTCCATGTTCCAGTGTTCCAGTGTTCCTGTGTTCCTGTGTTCCATGTTCCATGTTCCAGTGTTCCTGTGTTCCAGTGTTCCATGTTCCATGTTCCATGTTCCTGTGTTCCAGTGTTCCAGTGTTCCAGTGTTCCAGTGTTCCAGTGTTCCATGTTCCATGTTCCTGTGTTCCTGTGTTCCAGTGTTCCAGTGTTCCAGTGTTCCAGTGTTCCAGTGTTCCTGTGTTCCAGTGTTCCATGTTCCATGTTCCATGTTCCTGTGTTCCAGTGTTCCAGTGTTCCAGTGTTCCAGTGTTCCAGTGTTCCATGTTCCATGTTCCATGTTCCTGTGTTCCAGTGTTCCAGTGTTCCATGTTCCAGTGTTCCAGTGTTCCAGTGTTCCAGTGTTCCAGTGTTCCATGTTCCATGTTCCATGTTCCATGTTCCAGTGTTCCATGTTCCTGTGTTCCAGTGTTCCATGTTCCATGTTCCATGTTCCAGTGTTCCATGTTCCTGTGTTCCAGTGTTCCATGTTCCAGTGTTCCAGTGTTCCAGTGTTCCAGTGTTCCATGTTCCAGTGTTCCAGTGTTCCATGTTCCTGTGTTCCAGTGTTCCAGTGTTCCAGTGTTCCAGTGTTCCAGTGTTCCAGTGTTCCAGTGTTCCATGTTCCTGTGTTCCAGTGTTCCAGTGTTCCAGTGTTCCAGTGTTCCAGTGTTCCATGTTCCAGTGTTCCATGTTCCTTGGTGTTTCTGGGTGTTTATTGGTTGGGTTTCAGTATCTATCCTACATTAACGACGGCCTTTAAAAAGCTAATGTTTGTCATCTCATCTGTTTGCAGCAATTAAATGTTTCCTTTAGTGTTGTTGCAGAAAGATGTGTGTTAGCAGACCTGGAGAGCAGAGCAGCAGATATGCTCAGTTAGGTCCATGCCTTCCTGAAGGCAGTATACATGCTTTATGTAGCTCTCTGCAGTGGTGTTAATGGCAAATGACATTTACTGTGATCTGCAGAAGAGGCCATTCAATACACTGTATGCTTTATCTATCATGTCAAGCGCTCCATAAAAAAGCCCTCAGTGATATGAGAGCCTCCGCGCAGCCCTGGGCCAGCCTTACACCTGTCTGGGTTCCCCAAACTACATGAATGGGGAACATTTTCAAATCCTGGGTCAAATGTATCCAATTTATATTTTACCTTTTTTCTGCTTGCATGCTTGCATATAGATTTGTGGACCAACTCATACATGCACACGTCACTGAAACTGAAACCAAGTTTTTCACACCATCACCATAATAGCGGACAGACTTGTGTGTAGAGTGTGTGCATGTGTGTGTGTGTGTAAGTGTGTGTGTCTGATTGCAGTGTGTGAGACTGTGAGCTAATCACACCCAGAGAGGCCGCCCAGGAACAGATGTCACACTTGTGCATCAATAAACGCTTATAAGTTACTTATTTGGAGTCGCTGCCATGAAGGGAAATGGTGTGAACCCAGGAGCTACTTCCTGTCTGTCTAGAGTTAACCCTGCTTCTAGAGTTAACCCTGCATCTAGAGTTAACCCTGCTTCTAGAGTTAACCCTGCATCTAGAGTTAACCCTGCATCTAGAGTTAACCCTGCATCTAGAGTTAACCCTGCATCTAGAGTTAACCCTGCATCTAGAGTTAACCCTGCATCTAGAGTTAACCCTGCATCTAGAGTTAACGCTGCAACTAGATTTAACCCTGCATCTAGAGTTAACCCTGCTTCTAGAGTTAACCCTGCATCTAGAGTTAACCCTGCATCTAGAGTTAACCCTGCATCTAGAGTTAACCCTGCATCTAGAGTTAACCCTGCTTCTAGAGTTAACCCTGCATCTAGAGTTAACCCTGCATCTAGAGTTAACCCTGCATCTAGAGTTAACCCTGCTTCTAGAGTTAACCCTGCTTCTAGAGTTAACCCTGCTTCTAGAGTTAACCCTGCTTCTAGAGTTAACCCTGCATCTAGAGTTAACCCTGCATCTAGAGTTAACCCTGCATCTAGAGTTAACCCTGCATCTAGAGTTAACCCTGCTTCTAGAGTTAACCCTGCATCTAGAGTTAACCCTGCTTCTAGAGTTAACCCTGCATCTCAGGCCCCCTCCTGTGTTTGTGACAAGTCCAGATCTCTCATCTGACTCACAATACAGCAGTATGAACACATACCCACCCTCCCCACCACGCACCTCCTCCCCACCACCCACCCTCCCCACCACCCACCTCCTCCCCACCACGCACCTCCTCCCCACCACGCACCTCCTCCCCACCACCCACCTCCTCCCCACCACGCACCTCCTCCCCACCACGCACCTCCTCCCCACCACCCACCCTCCCCACCACGCACCTCCTCCCCACCACCCACCTCCTCCCCACCACCCACCCTCCCCACCACCCACCTCCTCCCCACCACGCACCTC
This sequence comes from Neosalanx taihuensis, assembly GCA_030340665.1. Classification (NCBI taxonomy): domain Eukaryota; kingdom Metazoa; phylum Chordata; class Actinopteri; order Osmeriformes; family Salangidae; genus Neosalanx; species Neosalanx taihuensis. The sequence continues at coordinate 14,012,296 of CM059304.1, forward strand.
CTCCCCACCACGCACCTCCTCCCCACCACCCACCCTCCCCACCACCCACCTCCTCCCCACCACGCACCTCCTCCCCACCACGCACCTCCTCCCCACCACCCACCTCCTCCCCACCACGCACCTCCTCCCCACCACGCACCTCCTCCCCACCACCCACCTCCTCCCCACCACGCACCTCCTCCCCACCACCCACCTCCTCCCCACCACCCACCTCCTCCCCACCACCCACCTCCTCCCCACCACGCACCTCCTCCCCACCACCCACCTCCTCCCCACCACCCACCTCCTCCCCACCACGCACCTCCTCCCCACCACCCACCTCCTCCCCACCACCCACCTCCTCCCCACCACGCACCTCCTCCCCACCACCCACCTCCTCCCCACCACGCACCTCCTCCCCACCACCCACCTCCTCCCCACCACGCACCTCCTCCCCACCACCCACCTCCTCCCCACCACCCACCTCCTCCCCACCACCCACCTCCTCCCCACCACGCACCTCCTCCCCACCACGCACCTCCTCCCCACCACCCACCTCCTCCCCACCACGCACCTCCTCCCCACCACCCACCTCCTCCCCACCACCCACCTCCTCCCCACCACGCACCTCCTCCCCACCACCCACCTCCTCCCCACCACCCACCTCCTCCCCACCACGCACCTCCTCCCCACCACCCACCTCCTCCCCACCACCCACCTCCTCCCCACCACGCACCTCCTCCCCACCACGCACCTCCTCCCCACCACCCACCTCCTCCCCACCACCCACCTCCTCCCCACCACGCACCTCCTCCCCACCACCCACCTCCTCCCCACCACCCACCTCCTCCCCATCACGCACCTCCTCCTCCTGAGACCAGATTGTGGGAGGGGAGGGGGCGGGAGCTTGTGCCTTGAAAGGGTTAGTCTCCATTCTGATGGAGGAACATCAGTGGTAAAAGAGACAGAGAGAGAGAGAGATAGAAGAGAGAGAGAGAGACAGAGAGAGAGAGAGAGAGAGAGAGAGAGAGAGTAGAAAGATAGAAGAGAGAGACAGAGAGAGAGACACAGAAAGTAGAGATATATAAGAGAGACAGAGAGAGAGAGAGAGAGAGAGAGAGAGAGAGAGAGAGAGAGAGAGAGAGTAGAGAGAGTAGAGAGAGAGATAGAAGAGAGACAGAGAGACAGAGAGAGAGAGCAGATAAAGAGTGTGGGAGAAAAAGAGCAAGAGAAAGAGAGATAGTCCCAGCAGGTTTTCTGCCTTGTCTGCTGTCTGGTTAAAGTGAGCAGGTTCTAATAAAAAGCCTCCATGTGCCAATTGAGCTCCTACAATTAACAGATTAGAGTGATAAAGAGGTAGGATAGCTGGAGGCACGGAGATCTCTCCCTCCCCCTCCTCCCTCTCCTCCCCCTCCTCCTCCTCCCCCCCTCTTCCCTCTTCTCCCCCTCATCCCTCTCCTCCCCCTCCACATCACCAGGCCCCAGGGCGTACTGGCCCAGGGAGCAGGGGGCTGCCGCACTGATGAGGGGGCTAGATAATCTCCCCCTCCCCCCTCCCTTGCCTCACCCCACCCTCCCCCCTCCCTCACCCCCTCCCTCCTCCCTGTGCCCTGCAGCACCTTCAGCAAATACCTGCTCAATATTCTGGAGCGCAGGAAGGGGTGTCTGCACCAGAGAGATACAAGCACATACACACAGACACACACACACACAAAGACTCTTGAAACAAAAAGCATAACATCTGCTAAAGCGATTGTGTGGTAAATATGTTTGACAATTATTGTTTACAGTGACAGTGGTAGCAGTTCACCAAATCAAAGCAGCATTTTAGTATTTGCAGAGCAGCAGATGGTCCTGATCTGTCACGACCTCCATCTCAGACACTCTTTTATGTGTTTTCTTCTCAGTCTGAGCTAAAACAGGAACTATTCAGGGAAATTCTTCTGAATCTGCTTATCATGAATCAGTTCCCCATCATCTCTAGTGTGTTGGGCTCTCTAGGTGGAACCATCTATTCTGTTTCTGGGGACCTTTGAACTAATCAACTGACTAACGAATAGCATACAGAAAATACATACTGTAATAAACCGTCACATTCATTCAGAAATGGCCTTTACCTATAACTGTACTAAGCCAATGTCGTCATTCTCCTTCTCCATTCTTCAGGAGGTCCTCTTACCTGGTTTCTGCATGTGTGTGTGTGTGTGTGTGTGTGTGTGTGTGTGTGTGTGTGTGTGTGTGTGTGTGTGTGTGCGTGCGTGCGTGTGTGTAGCCCAAACGTAGTCTCAGTGTTATCTACAGTTGTACTTGTCACCAGCCCTCCTCAACACTGTACTTTCTAATACGTTCAATCAAAATGTGTTGGGGAATAATTAACCCGGAGCCCCGTCGCTCTAATTGACGCTTATTAGAGGCCGTGTGATTTCGTGATAAACACCATGGCGACGGCACAGAGGCACTGTGATTGGTGAGTAAAGTGGTGGGATCAACACATACCGGGGTAACCAACATTTAATTATCAATGAGGTTTTAGCAACACTGCTGAGGCCTGAGGCCTTGTTGCTTCAGTAATAGTAATGGGCTCTTTAATGGAGCTGCTGTTGAACAGTGAGCCTCTGCAGAGCTCCAGCAGGAGAGGCTGACACGCTCATTTGGGTGATTATGGAATAGGGAGACTCATTTGGCAGAGGATCATGTCAGGGTTAGGGACATGGTTCTGTTCTGAGAGGGGTTAGTGTCTGTGTGCTGATTGGTCAGCCTCTGAGAGGGGTTAGTGTCTGTGTGCTGATTGGTCAGTCTGGGATTGTTGTGTTGGCGTTAGTTTGGTTGGTGCAGGAAGATGGAGATCCTGACCTGAGGCGTGGGGGAGGAGCCACGCCCTCATCCGACCCCCTTCAGCAGGTGAGTTCACAGGTGACCCTAACAGGTGACCCTAACAGGTGAACTCAGCCACACGAGTGCTGATTCAGGCCAGCATGTGTCAGTCAGCTGGCAGCATGCTGAGTGGCCATGACACCTCCTCAGCTGACAGGACTCTTCAAACAGACATGGAGAATCTCAGGAGGCTTTTCAGTGTCAGCTGACTCGCTGGACACAGTGTGGATCGTATGATTGACATTAAAGACACAGAATGTTTGTGAAGTTTGTGAAAACCTTATTGGATGAGAGTTGGACGTTACTTCAAAACCTTTTTATCAGTCTGGATTTCATCAGGTTCAACTATCAAGTCTCATTCAGATCCACATTGTGATCCAGAGATTGGTGACAGTTTCAGGTGCATCAAGAAAGGATCAGCTCAACCAAGCCTGCTGACCCGGAACAGGAAGTGGTGTGTACCAGAATACAGGATGGACAGGAAGTGGTGTGTACCAGGATACAGGATAGACAGGAAGTGGTGTGTAACAGGATACAGGATAGACAGGAAGTGGTGTGTACCAGGATACAGGATAGACAGGAAGTGGTGTGGCTAGGCGCTGCTTCTCACATCATGTCACAATAAAGCAGGACAACCAAACCTGTTAGGACTCCAGAAAACTACTACAGACATTTAAAGAATGAAGAATGGCCTTCTGCTGGAGCGATGACTGTCAGGGGGGGAGGTGGGAGGTGGGAGAGGGGGGGAGGGAGAGAGAGAAAGAGAGAGAGAGAGACAGAGGGAGAGAGAAAAAGAAAGAGAGAGAGAGAGAGAAAGAAAGAGAGAGAGACAGAAAGAGAGAGAGAGAAAGAAAGAGAGAGAGACAGAAAGAGAGAGAGAGAGAGAGAGAGAGAGAGAGAGAGAAAGAGACAGAGGGAGAGAGAGAGAGAGAAAGAAAGCGAGAGAGAACACATCTGACAGTCCACTTGCATGAAGCCCCTCAAGCTAACAAATTCAGAGAGAAAATTACCGTTTTGCACGTTTGTGTCAATATGCATGTCAAAAGGTAATTGGTAAATTGTTCTGCAATGTCAGGTCCTGTTGAAAGTGTTTAGATCCAGCAGGTCTTCTACCTGAGCCCCTCTATCCTGCAGGAGGCCTCTGTTAATAAGATCATAATGTAGCCTTTCATCATTAAAAGTTACTGTGTATTATAAACCCCTTTTCAAAGATATGCAGGAAATGACAATGAAAATCGAACTCAGTATTTATATCTAGTCATAAACAATTACAGTTTGATATAAATGGAGGCTAATTATCATTAGGTGTTAAACTGTAAATTATTCATAGAGAGAGACTGAAAGTTTTCATGTTGGCTGATCCTTAAACAATGACGCCTGTGATGCACTTCTACTTTAAAAGATTGTGCTCATGCATGCTTGCACAAACACACACAAACGCAAAGAGCAAACGGGGGAGTGTGGGGAGAAAAGGGAGAGAGAAAAGGAGAGAGAGGGAGAGATAAGAGGTATGGAATGATGATAGGACGTCACAGTTCTACATTCATCTAGATTGAAAGCAGGTTCATTCTTGGAATTACTACCTATAACTCCATCTTTACCAACACTGAACAACGTGTCAAAGACTCACCGATTCAAAGATGACAGAATGGAAATACTTTTATAATTAAAAACCAGTGTTTAGAAAACCCGTTTGGCACATCAGACACTAGTCCTCATGGCTGTCAGCGGCACGTGACTGGAAAGGAACGAACAACCTTGCAGCTCGTGCCCCATAGACACTATGCTCGTGCCCTCCTAACTTGCAGCAGACTCGTGCAGGCTCGTGCCCTCCTAACGTGCAGGCATGGTGAATCTCTCCTCTGCAGTGAATAGAGCAGGGAAGCGGAGGAAACGAGCTTTTTGTGATCTAATTAAACGATGCAATACACAAGAAAAATCCATATACAATAAATCTATTTATTTTATTCTATATTATTTATTTCCTGGGAACATTATTATTCGCGGCCAATAATGAATAGCTATGTCTAATCGTGTCTCTCAAATCCATTCGATTATTTAGTTGGATAAATAAGTAAATAGTCACTAGGCTAAGTGTGCAATAAAACCCAAGTTAGCTGTGATATGAAAAAGGGAACAGCGAGCCTGGGAGTTGATGAGGTTTGGAGTGAAAGCTGCTCTCTCTGCACAGAGTAAGTCCTTTATCAGGGTGAGGCACTGTGCCTGCAGCTATGAGCAGCCTGAAGCAAAGAGCTGGATCCTATCATGAAGCTTCATAATAACACAGTAATAACACAGGGTTCAGCACAGCTGTGCCTAGACCTCTCTGTGATGGAGCAGATCTCAGATGAAATACTGTTCTTCTTTGGTGTGAAATTATCATGTCTATTAATTCAGTCAGACATCTCTCCCCTCTCTCTTATTCTATTCTTTATCCGTGAAAATATGCGATTTCCAAGCAAATGGTCCATTTTACTAGAGTCATTTTTCATCGTTGATTCACAGAAAATAAGGTTAGGAGGGCTGAACTGGCACCTTGTATCTGATGCAGGCTGGACTCATCATCTCAGAGTAGAACTGGAAAATTCACAGTATGTTTATATGTACCGAATCACTTCACTTCTCTTCGGTTTAATATGCTGTGAGTTTTACAGAATAATGGAAGGGTTAATGTTACTATATAGAATAACAGAAGGCAGACAGGGGACTCATCTTAATACATTAAATGATCACTGGACAACAATTCTCTACTACGGCATATTTCTTAGTCAATTGTTACACTTTGTGTATTTTAATAAAACCAAAAAAATTTATAATATAGATATATCAATAAGTTTTATGCTTTTTAATTCTAAAACGTTTTGGAAAGTATAGGACTTCTCATCTAGAATCTATAGTTTAACACCTTCTGATGAAATCCATATAGCCAAATGAACTGGTTTAATGTTGTGAAAATTTATATATTTTTCGTAGAATACAGTTATTATTTCTTTAATACTGACTGGACTTTGTGGCCTTTAAAGCCTCCATATTCAGTCTGTCGCTCCTGCATCAGTAGGGTAAATTGTAACTGAAATGACCAATTTAATGATCCGAGAACTTTGGTTCAAAATTCCAAGAACCAAATAAATACATAAACTAACACAGAAACAAACACAGATATATAAATAAAATATTTGGGCAGTTTATGTTGTTTATGGAGCGTGACGGTGTTTAGTTAAGTGTTCAGATCATTTGGGAGGTTTGATAAAAAGAGACTCAAAGAGAGGTGATTGAAATGGCGTGTTGATTACTGAAGGGATGCAGAGAGAGACAGAGAGGGACAGAGAGGGACAGAGAGAGACAGAGAGGGACAGAGAGGGACAGAGAGGGACAGAGAGAGACAGAGAGAGACAGAGAGGGACAGAGAGGGACAGAGAGGGACAGAGAGGAACAGAGAGGGACAGAGAGAGACAGAGAGGGACAGAGAGAGACAGGGAGGGACAGAGAGGGACAGAGAGAGACAGAGAGGGACAGAGAGGGACAGAGAGGGGAGAGGGACAGAGAGGGACAGAGAGGGACAGAGAGAGACAGAGAGGGACAGAGAGGGACAGAGAGAGACAGAGAGGGACAGAGAGAGACAGGGAGGGACAGAGAGGGACAGAGAGAGACAGAGAGAGACAGAGAGGGACAGAGAGGGACAGAGAGGGACAGAGAGAGACAGGGAGGGGAGAGGGACAGAGAGAGACAAAGAGGGACAGAGAGAGACCGAGAGGGACAGAGAGAGACATGGGGGACAAAGACAAACCATCATGCAGACCATCATCTAAACCATCATGCAGACCATCATCTAAACCATCATGCAGACCATCATCTAAACCATGGCCACTCGAGCAATTATTCCTCCACGCTGAATTAGGATTAGTGCAATGGAAAGAAGCATATGTTTGGCCTGGGGCTGCCCCCCCCCACCCCCCCCCCCCCCCCCCCACCCCCCAGGCTGAAGAGAGGGAGACTGAAACTGGAATATCAAATACATTCACTGAGAGGGAAACACAATGTGGATCCTAAACACAAGCCCATGAAATGAGTCAGTTGTGGAGAACATCTGAGGTCTCCCCACACCAACACGGCTCACATTAAACATTATTAAACATTTCTGTGTCCTGAAGCTTTACTTCACTAAATCTGGGTGAATTTACAGTGTTATTGTTCTCGAAATAAGAATGCAAAAAACTATCGCGAACGATTCGTTTTTTATTTGGATAAGTTAAGCGCGTCTATTAGGGTTCAACTATTTCAATATTTATGAGGAATAGGATAATTCAATGGAAAATAATTGATTTAGTTTGATAACATGTTTATGTTGTTTTCCTATAGTATAAACGTATTAACTCGTTCACTAAAGCATGCTTGGTCTAATATTTATCCTAATAGTTTAGTATGTGTGTGTGTGTGTGTGTGTAACTCGAAGAAAAATCAAACACCTATAATTTCTAATTGACTGATATTATATTTAAATTATCGAACCTGCAGCTCAAATTCCCTTTTGTTTATTCAAAGTCAGTTAATGTTTTCTAATCGATTACCTGATGTCTCAATAATCAAAAGTGATTTGATGGAGAGTTGACCTCTTCTCACACAGTGTTCTGGGGTTAAGGAGGGGGGGTCATCAGGGAGGGGGGCATGGGGGGGGGCATCAGGAATGGGGGGGGGGTGCCGTGGAGACGAAGGAGGCTAGTTGTCAGAACTCGGGGACAATTAACCATTTTGCGCTTGATTGCAAACTTAGAGTCCCATAATTCGATTGTACCGGTCAACATGCCTTAAGCTAACATCATTAACTTTCTGTGGTCAATACTTTTGAGAAGAAAATATATACATAAATAAGTAACTAATAAAAAACTCACTAACATTGATCAAAAAGCCAAGCATAATTAAACTAAATGTTCTGTAGCATCACAGTCTTTTACATGTTAATCAGATGATCCATACACCAAACCAACAATGTTTACTGACAGCTTGCAGGCAATGACAAGACATTATTTTACCTTTCTGTTAAATGTTTATAATGCGTGAATGCGTGGATCAACAGAATTATTCACTCATTATTAAAAACAGGATCTTATTAATTACAACCGCTACAAACTGTAATGATGTCGTTCAAACCAGCAGTTGCGGAGTGAATTAGACAAAACAGAATTTTGTTTTTGCTGACTAGATGTTCACGTCAGGTTTTCCTTCGTTTTTGCAAATTGCTTTAGCTGTAAGGCATTATGTAAAACTAGCTTTACCTGTTTAAAATAAAATTAAGACAAAGTTACAATCGGAATATAAAAGGTATGATATGTAAATTATAGGATCATTTCAAGGTAAACAAACAAGGCACAATGGGATTTCTATAAGACCTTATTTGTAGTAGAAATAATAATCCAGTTCACCATATCCTCTATTGTGACTGATGCTGCTATCTATAACCCAGCATAATGCTTTCGTTTCGCACTCAAACTGTTCTACTTTACCATTGATACATTTATTAAATAACATTAGCATTAATGACACAAGAGAGAGGCTTCCTAATACCACTGAATGCTATTTAATACGATTGTTTTCCTTTAAATTGACTATTTATGTTTTTTAGCAGCCTCAGCCGGGTATTCGTGTTTGTGAGTGATGTGGAGCGCCTCAGGACAGGATCCCCACACACACACACACACACACACACACACACACACACATACAGCACACACACACACACACAGCACACACACACACATCACACACTCACACAGCACACACACACAGCACACACACAGCATCTGAGATTCAGCCAACAACAACATCCCTGACAGACAAAGTCATGAAGCTTCGCTTCACCTGCCGCACAACTGCAGCGCCATTATACCAAGGACGAGTACTGTTAGGCTTCATTCACCTTATTTCAAAACAACTGAATTAAATAGACTGTCGGGATAAAAACCATGCAGATAATAAATGAGCAGACAGAAGAAGGGGCCTCCTGCCTTGCATGCTGCAGCCCTGACAGACAGCACAGATACACAACATGGCCTCACATAATGATCTGCAGATTCAACCATGCTTGGTTAGAGATTGATCTGGAGGTGTCATGTCATCAGAATCACATGTGTGTGCTCGTGTGTGAGCTCGTGCACCCCAGCACGCCAAACCAAACTGCACCAGGTGCATCAGCACGTGCGCTGCCTCATTTACTTCAAGCATATGTTCCACCAACCAGAACAATCATTTAGAAAACTTTGATTTCATACAGGATAGCAGGAGAACTTTCCAATATAGGCAGGTTCCCCATCTACTGTTCACCGACTGTTTTTCAACCATGTCATTGATTACAGAGGCATGGAGCACATGTATGTTCTGCATGTGTTAGAATTAAACTAACACATAGACCACAAAGAACAGTAAAGAAGCGCATCTGATAACCTTCAACACAAGAACAGGCTGCATCTCACTGGTTTAGAGAGCTTCAGCTTGAGGGCTGGTGCAACTCTCTCTCTCTCACACACACACACACACACACACACACACACTTCAAACAAAATGTATTCATTCTTTGTCATTTGGCCTGGTAAAAGCTCCACTTCATTTTCGAATGATCCTGTGCTCTGAACTAGCAGGTTTTTATTATACTGGAGGGAAAGTCTGGGTTCAGCTGCTTATTGCAAGGAGCAATCACCAGGGGAGAGTTAAACTCAATTACTGTAAGAAAACTGGCAAGAACAAAAATACACCCGAGCGAATAAACCACGGAATAAAAAATTAAAAGATATGAATAGATATCGACATGAAGCGTATCAAATATTTATTTTTTTTCTTTCTGGGCAACAAAGGACTATAATACATTGACAGGCATGGGGACTATTGCCAGAACAGGTCTATACAACACAGCTAAAACCTCCTCAGACAGCGGACAACATAGCAGATGGTCCAGGATGGTTTGAATGTCTTCAAACATTGAAATAAAATTCCTAAACACAATATTCATTTATTGCTTTTATGGTGTTTTGAGGGAAGAACAATAGGCTGATTGGCACAACACATAAAAGCTTGTATAAAAACAAGAATATAGAAACACGAAACAGTTCTCATCAAGGTCTCGCTTATGCTCTCAATAAAATAAAATAAACGAATAAGAATGATAAAGAGAAATGGTAGTTTATTTCTATTAAATTTGTTCACTTGCTTCAATGTCGCCTCAACATGCTACAAGAGGGCTGAAATATCCCAGAGAAAAAATACCCCAAACTGCAGTTTTCTAGAACCATTAACCACATGAAGAACTAATATTCAAACCCACTAAAACAGGAGGCACCAGATAAATAAAAAAAAAAGAATTTTCAACAGACGAACCATATTTACAATTCCCATTAAATTACACATAAATAAATATATACATACATGGACACAGATTCCCTTATATAATCGTGAATCGTGTTGAAATTCAAAGTTCAAGTTGGTCGCTTGGAGAGTTACAGGACTTCTGCGGATTTTCTTTTTTTTCCAAGTTTATTATTCACAATACTGATAAGAATTCATCCTGTTTTTGCTTCTTTTGTCACACGGCTACAATCGTAATTGAGATATAAGGGAGGCTGGATATCAGTCGGTCGCAGCTCATAAAAATAGGAAAACTCCTCGGTGTGGCAGAGACCTGAGCCGGCCTGGAGCTTCTCAAACCGGCCTGGAGCGCTTCTCTATCCGGCCTGGAGCGCTTCTCTAGCCGGCCTGGAGCGCTTTTCTAGCCGGCTTGGAGCGCTTTTCTAGCCGGCCTGAAGCGCTTTTCTAGCCGGCCTGGAGCGCTTCTCTAGCCGGCCTGGAGCGCTTCTTTAACCGGCCTGGAGCTTCTCTTCTTTTTTTCTTTTCTTAATTCTTATGGGGTTTTTGTTGCTTCCCGTGAATCCAAAGATGAATTGTAGTAAAAACAAACATGTAAAATCGCGAGATCAGGAAGTGGCACGTTACTTGATCAATAGTATGTATACGTATTTATAATATTTATATTGGGCGTTCAAGGAGAAATCATTTTCTGTGCTTCTCGTCTTTGTCTCCTCCTTTAGTGCTGCTATCTGAGTGACTGTTGGGGTTATTGTTCAGATACATCTTGTCCATGGCTTTGATGGCCTCTGTCAGATAGTTCTGGAGGGCGGTGAGGGCCGCACACATAGCTGGGGTCCCGAATCCGTGAGAAATCAGACTAAAATGGGTCAAACAGCTCTGAATCCCAGGCTCAAGAATAGGTTGTGGTCGAGAATTCCCCAAAGGTGAGCGGTCCTGGGAGAGCAGGTCTGTGAACTCTTTGCAGATTTGCCTAAAAGGAAGACAAAGTGTTGATTAAACTACAGAAATGACACTGTGATCAATGGATCAATCCATAACCAATAACGTAAACAGATCCAGTAAGGCTGCCTGCTGGCTGTTTGTATAGAAGTGAAACTATTCTGTAGCAGAATATGAGAGGGTTTGAAGTCAGCAGAGAAGCAGCCATGTGTCAATGCAGTTTAAATCACCGCAAACAAAATGGTGTCATGGGGAGTCCTGGTGAGAGTCAGTGTCCAGTGGGGAGTCATGGTCAGTGTCCAGTTTAGAGTCAGTGTCCAGTGGGGAGTCATGGTCAGTGTCCAGTTTAGAGTCAGTGTCCAGTTCAATCCCCCTAACATGATAAGACAGTCCTGCACGTGCTTGATTCAGGGGTTATGCAACATGACTAAAATGTTGATCTTGAATCAAATTAATTGAAATTTACATCGTGAAGTTTCAAATATTTTGTGTTGTGAAGCAACAGGAACAAATGTGCGCCTAAGATAATGTGACCTATGTGTATCAATCTGCTTTAATAAATTCCAATATTGATGCCCAATATACTGAATTAACATGAATATAACAACCATACAGTCACATTTATTATTATTATTATTATTATTATTATTGATAATAATAATCTCTGTTCAAGATTATTATTCTGTTGCTATGAATGAAATGAATAAATACAAATAAATAAATAAAAACAACCATACAGTCACATTTAGCCAACGAGATCCTGTCAGTGTTCATTTAAGGTTAAATTATAATAAATGTGTGTTTGCCATCCTCGGAATACTGAAAGAGATCAAAGCAGCACTTACTTAGTTGCCAATAACATGTTTTTTCTTTGGACTTGTTCGTTGGGATCAGAATGTTGTCGGTTCACATATTCAGCCACAGCTTTGGAAGGGAACTCTGTCTCACACACATAACCAAAGTCTCTGGCAAGATGAACTGCTTCTCCTAGGAAGGAAAGAATGGATGAGTGTTTTAATACGCGGATCTGAAATGTTGACATCAAATATAGACCAATTAACAAATATAGACCAATTAACACTTCCAGTTAACACATTGTTAATCCAAACAGCCCAGTTTTAGATGATGGGAGTTTGAACACCTGAAGGGTTCTTTTCTTTTTAGAAGAAAAATATATATTATGTTGCCAAAGAGAGCAGCACTTGCTTCGTTCCGACAGCGGACTTGAATAATAGATAGAAAAACAACAATAACGGCATATTTAATTTAAAACATTCATGCTTGACACCGTGTCATGAAATGCATTTTTTATTTTATTTATAAAAACTCCGCGCAGATGAACACTAGGGTATTTCCTTCGTGAGGCTCTACGTAAATGTTGTCCTTATATATTTTTCTAACGGCAAATAATGCTTCAATCTTTTTCAGGTTTGTATTTTTGTCGAGTATTTGGTTTTAATTTCCTGAAGCAGTTTTACTGCCATACAGCGCATGCGCCAATTAGCATCAAAGCTCAAATCCAGTAAAGTGTTTCCATAAAATGGAGCGGATCATAAACAATAACATGACTTCAGTTAAGCAGTGTCCCCTATCTAAATAACACAGTGCCTTGATACACTATCTCCATCCCCCCTTATCGCAAGGACCCATCCAGGTCTTGTGGCTCATTATCATGCAGTACTATTTCAATGAACCCCACTGAATATTGCATTTGTTTCTCAGCAGTAATGATTAACAGGAAGCACTGGACCATCCCATGCTTTCACCTTTAAAACCCACCAGCACACCAAATACCACCGCACAGAATAATAAGGTTCAACTTTGCAAGCACAATAGATTTATTCAATCCTGTTGACTTCCTTTCAGTGAAGCGTAATTGACTAATTTATTCAATAACAGGCCAACACAGTATAGGCATACTTACTCAATAGGTCAGTCCATTTCATCACAATGCAGTAGCCCATGTATAAATAAAAGTATTACTATCAAAACTAATAGTAATACTACTAATACATTATTAAAACAAATAATAGTAATAATCAAATCATCCTATATTATAAGATTAATAGTCAACCCATAAATTCACTCAAACCACCTCAGCCAATCTGAAAGCTCTATTAGCAGCACATCAAACTATCCTGTAGTTCAAATCTGACTTAAAACATGCTGATTCATTTGACCCAAGCCAAATCCAGACAGGCCAACAGAATGTACAAAGACTGAGGATCCCCCAGACCATGCTGCCCCTAGACCAGGCTGCCCTTAGACCATGCTGCCCCTAGACCAGGCTGCCCTTAGACCATGCTGCCCCCAGACCATGCTGCCCCCAGACCATGCTGCCCCCAGACCATGCTGCCCCTAGACTATGCTGCCCCTAGACCATGCTGCCCACAGACCATGCTGCCCCCAGACCATGCTGCCCCTAGACCAGGCTGCCCTTAGACCATGCTGCCCCCAGACCATGATGCCCGCAGACCATGCTGCCCCCAGACCATGCTGCCCCTAGACCATGCTGCCCACAGACCATGCTGCCCACAGACCATGCTGCCCCCAGACCATGCTGCCCCTAGACCAGGCTGCCCACAGACCATGCTGCCCACAGACCATGTAAATATATTGTAAATATAATATGACCAGACCATGATGCCCCCAGACCATGCTGCTCCTAGACCATGCTGCCCCTAGACCATGCTGCCCCCAGACCATGATGCCCGCAGACCATGCTGCCCCCAGACCATGCTGCCCCTAGACCATGCTGCCCACAGACCATGCTGCCCACAGACCATGTAAATATATTGTAAATATAATATGACCAGACCATGCTGCCCCCAGACCATGCTGCCCCCAGACCATGCTGCTCCTAGACCATGCTGCTCCTAGACCATGCTGCCCCTAGACCATGATGCCCCCAGACCATGCTGCCCCCAGACCATGCTGCTCCTAGACCATGCTGCCCCAGACCATGCTGCCCCTAGACCATGCTGCCCCTAGACCATGCTGCCCCAGACCATGCTGCCCCCAGACCATGCTGCCCCAGACCATGCTGCCCCCAGACCATGCTGCCCCAGACCATGCTGCCCCTAGACCATGCTGCCCCTAGACCATGCTGCCCCTAGACCATGCTGCCCCTAGACCATGCTGCCCCTAGACCATGATGCTCTCAGTTCTATACTGATCACACCTCTTCATTTCAAACTCTCCATGAGTTTTGACTAAAACAAAGTCAGTCCAGACTACATGGATGAGTGTGTTTATTCCCCACATCACCTGTGACAGGTAGGAGGGCATCTTACCTTCCACCAGTGATGTCAGCAGTGTCACATTTGCTGCCTTGCGTCGACCGGCAGGAAGATTCAAACCGATTTTATCCAATTTCTCTCGAAGGGAGCGTCCACCATTCTTGGATTTTGCCCTGAGATGGGAAGAGCAGCAGGTTTTGACCAGTGTCACATGACACAATATGAACAGGTTGAACAGGTTTGTCTTGTTTGGACACTGCGGACTCTACTGTGGAGTCTACTGTGGAGTCTACTGTGGACTCTACTGTGGAGTCTACTGTAGACTCTACTGTGGACTCTACTGTGGACTTTACTGTTCAAATCTATCAACAGAAATGCATGAATCTGTTACCAGCAGTAAACCTGTGTTGCCACCACATTAATGAGTAAACACGCCCCTCCTCAAATGTCATGATTGCAACATGTTACTGTGCATACAACATACCCTGAATGTCCTAACATAGACTCAGCCCAGACTATTGTAGACTACAGGTCTAATGTGCATTTATAATGTGCACAGTTGACTAAACACTGATATTTTCAAATGTTTAATTCTATGCTTGAAGCTTAAAAGTTTGGTGTCAAAATGTTCAAATTGAATCCAAGTCCACAAAGAGGAAACAAGCTCACTGAGTTAATACGGAATCTAACCCGTCTGTCTTTTGGGCTGTTTTAAATGCAGGAGGTGCCACGCTTGGTCGATTTTAATTATTCTTGGTACAATAAATGAGTGGAGACATGGAAGTCCAGCTCACCTTCTGAGCACTCCACCCAGCAGAGAAGCGTTGAGGCACTCAGGCGGAGACAGGCGTCTCTGCACTTCTGCTACGGTGACCTTGTACTTTGAAGTGGAGCTGAGCAGGGAGAGGCGACCCGGAACAGAACAGAACACCTCGTTTGGGTTCACAACACCACCGAAGAGCCCATCTTTGTTTATTGGGATGGCTGAGACATTGTTGTTCTTGGATAAGGAAACTGGACCTGAGGAGATAGTATAATCATGAAACTGTTATCATATTATATTTACAATCCTAATAACTACAATAAACATTGGAATGACACAAATAACAAATTATTTATATTAACAAAATATTAAATAAATACAATTATAATACATTTATATGATGGTTTTTGCATTAATCTTGTAATTTTATACTTTAAAAAAGCCCTCTCTATGCTGGTGAGTGGTTCTAGGCCTCCACGTGCCCTGTGTGAGTTGAGCACGAGCTCTGAACCAGGACCCACTTTGCAGACGCACGGGCACGCTCTTAACGCTAATACCCTCCAAAATACATCCGCACATAGACTTTAACACACTAAGAGAAGTAATCCATACTTCACCTTCCCAGGGTAGAATAGTATTTAATTTTTAACTGTCGCGTGTGATTTGGCCTTTCAGAAGCTACAGTAACATGAGACAAAGACTCTGGATAGATCAGCTGTGACGTTAATAGCTCAGGGGAGCCTAATAGAGACAATAGAAGTTAAACGAACTCTTGAGATTTCTAATATAGGAGCCAATTATTATGTTGATGCGGAAAGAGCATCTCTCAAGATTGATCTCGTGCGCATCTAATTTGACCTGACAAAAGGAGCTCGCGCATGGCGGGAGAACAGCCTCTCTAAAACTGTGCTGTTGAGTCATATAACATAATATAATATTAATATACCTGTTATAGTATCAATGTTAAAACAACACAAGACTTTCGACACTAAACGAGAAACTGACTGAAACCCTTCAGACAATCCCAGCGCATATTTACTGGGATTTACACTTAAATCCTCTAATGGTGTCATCTTGAACATAATACTAACAGCTTTGGCCATTTTTGATTTCATCAGGCACAGCAATGGAAACCATGCAGAGTCTGGCCATGAATTAATGTTGAGAAGCCAAACGTATCAAAACAACAAAGCATATAGCTCCACTTTGAGCGGGAGTGGGGGGCTCTAAATATAGATTCCGTTATCGAAAAAGTGCAGTTATAGATTTAAATACATGAATGTGAGGAGGTGAAATCTAGTTTACTGAAAACTACCCCGCGCGCTCCTTGTTTCTGTGTTGAGACATTGCTGCGCGCGCTGTGGTGCAAAACGTTGTGTTCGGCTCGTGGAAGCACGCGAGGCACCGCTTACCTTTCTTAATGACAGTCTGGTCCGGGATGTGAATTCCTTGGTCCTCCACATGCTGCAACAAAGATGCAGAAACGCACTAGTTAATACTAAATTCAAAGGATTTATAATACATTTGCAGCTTTTTGCATCAACCAACCATGAACCACAAACATCTTAAATACACACATGATCCTACATGTTCTATCATGGTTATAACAGAGTGCGTCTTATACACCAGTCTTAAATAACGAAGCGCGGTCGACCCTTAATCGTGACCTCATTTCATCCACAGAACAAAAACTGTTCATATAGTCCGTTTGAAGAAGCACAGGGTTATTTTATTCCTTGTATTTGGACGTTATGCTTTTGGTTTCAAGTCATTAAAATAATCTAAATTATTATTAATGTTGTAATATGTGTTAATAAATTGAGTGTTAGTTTTCCTTTATTTTAAATAACTTGTACCATGTGGGTCCTCATTTTAGGGCCGGGGTATTATTATTATTAGCAGTAGTAATATTCTGACGCAATGTGAAGAAGATGATGTTAATGAACATGGAGACAATTAGATGAAGAAGGAATATTCAGAAACAGCTCAAACTGACTACAAACAGCTCAGCAAGGCATTACTTGGCATCCATTTTAGAAATAAATAAATGGTTCATATTCTACACTTAGCCCACTTCTCCATATTTAGGGCAACCTTGTTTATAACGGCCTATTTCGTTTTTGGAAATACGGTCCATAAAACCGCTCCTATTAATAAAAAATAATCTAAAGAATCCAGATTATTGACAAAAATAATCTATAAACGGATCTGAAAATAGGCCACGGATGAATGTTGTTGCTTTTGATTAACACACAACTTCAAACAAAAATCCAATGATTCAATAAGAACGTTTTAAAACATGAATATTCTTACAGTAAAATTAGGCCTATAGTACGCGTGCATTTTATAGCAGTAATAAACAATTTTCTGAACATAAGTCATGCAATGACACGAGTCTAATAATGATGATGATGTTGATGATGATAGTAGTAGTAATAATATTAATAGTTACCAAAAAGTGTTGGATTACCTGAACATCTTCTAAGGAATGGGGTATTCCATGGATTGGGATAGAGTCTGACAGTCCTGTTTCTATCCCGTGGCCCCCTGGCAGGAGCACCTCTCTCCGGTACTCCCTGCAGAGCTGGTGGGGTAACCCCCGGTGCTGGTGCAGCAGGCTGCCCTCCTGCCCCTGTCTCTGCCCGGGCCAGCCTGGGTGCTGAGGCTGGGGCTGGGCATGCAGGGAGTTCAGGGAGTACGGGTCATTCACGTGTGAATATGGATCCTGAGACTGGGGGTAGATGGGCTGATAGGGCGGTGGGAAGTAGGGTGGCTGGAAGTCAGAGTTGGGGGTGTGGGAGAGCGGAGGGGCGCTGGTGTAGGGAGACTGACCCACACTGCCCAGCTGAGGGAGTCTGGAGGATCCGTTATTGGTACCGTCGTGACGATCCTGAAAAGAAGGATCATTTAGATATTTAGACAAATAAACTCAGTATTTTGTATTCAGGATAATACAAGTAGTTAAGCTAACATGGCTCTGGAGACGAAGACGTGTTTTTTATTCAATCACTGATGAACATTATCGAATTAAAACAACAGACAGGCCTAATGAATAGAAAGAGGCCTAATCACGGTGGTAATTGTCAAATAAGAATGGGTTTTAAAGTGATGACATGTTACACAGGCTATGTAACAGTTAAAACCAAATAAATATACTACATTTAGAAAAAACATTTTTGATAACCAGACAATTTGAGATGAATGTGAATACATGTACTTGTATTAGATTATTGGTTTGAACTTAATCATGTATTATAATAAAAAGATCCAAAGAGCAGTGTAACTCAGATTGATTCAGTCTCATTATATTCAGTCAAACTTACCATCGCGGAGAAACTGTGAACTAACATCTGAGAAGAGTTTCGATGGATTCAAAAGAGAATTTGAAGTAAAAACGTTGATAAAACAACGAAATATTCGAGCAACGAAAATATACCCAAGAACGACAACAAGGTCTGTCTTGTCAGATAAGCAGCATCGAAGAACGATAATCCATCAGAATCTGGTTAAATTCCCTTCATTTGATTCTAAAAAAAGACAGTTTGATCTTGAGGATTTTAATGTGAAAGTTTCGTGTATCTCCTGTTCCGCGGACTATCACTGTTCTGCTGTTCCTGAGCTCATATTAGAAAACAGATTCTACTGCCCTTCTAATGGAAGATATTCATGACTATTAATATTACACGAATACTTAATAAGGGAAGAATGATCTGAAATCGAGCGTGAAGCGAAGCAACCAACTCAAGGAGAGTCTGAACTAAATGACGTCCATTGACTGAGGAATCACTATATCTAATCAGAGATGTGGAGAGGGAGAGAGGAGGAGGAGAGAGAGAGGGAGGGACTGAGGAGGAGAGAGAGAGACTGAGGAGGAGAGAGAGAGCGAGGGAGAGAGAGAGAGGGACAAAAAGAGGGACATTCTCTTGCGTCTGACGAATCAGAGAGAGGCGGAACGTTTTAAAAGAGTCGAGGGCAAAAGTGAAAGAAAGACAGAGTGGGTGAGGGGGGGGCAGAGAGAGGAAGAGTTAGAGAAGGAAACAAGGGGGGGGGGCAGAGAGAGGAAGAGTTAGAGAAGGAAACAATGTGCACCTCTGATTCGTGTGAAAATCCATCCGCCGCTGAGGGTATCAAGGCTGATCAAGGCTGCTGCCACAATGTTACTGTTCACGGTGCGGCAGCTCCTCTTTGTTATTCCCTCAGATTCAGACCCTCCATGGCCTCACCAGAGTCTCACCACCGAATTAATCCAGGGTTACTCAACTACAAACCAGGCCAGACGAGCTAACTAACTCGGAGAAAATATTACTCCCAAAATTCACCTCGCATACTTTAATTCACTCCCCTCGCATTTAGACGGCTGGTTCCAAATGCAGATTGTTCTTTTGAAGCCTGACTGACAGAATCGACCTGTACAGAAGCCTCACATTTCTAAACCCGTTCAACTAGCTGCACCTCTCCAACAACTCTGATTATACTGATTATAACTTTCTATCTTTGCTATAATATCTCAACAACATCGGTGAACACGCCATGTCAAGTTTCCAATTCCGGTTTTTAGTAAAAAATGCATTAAGGAACTTGAGTAAAATGTGTATTATTATTATTATTATTATTAGGCATTTTGTTATTTAAGGTTTATAATGTAAAGTTTGTTTAAAATCAACCCATCCTTAATGACAAAAAGTGTAACTACTGGTAAATAAATAGGCTGTGTTTGCTATAATTTGAGGAACACGTATAAGCCAAAAACATTATGTATTTATTTTAGCTATTTATTTTTTAGGCCTATTTTGAAACATTTTACAAAAATCGTGGAATAATAGTTTGTTTCTATTAACCTAATTTACCATTTTGTTTGGGTATTTATATAGTTTTATCAATATTTGTAGCAGCATTTTTATTATCCTGTTCTGCTTAGTATTTGTTTAATAATGAGTCCATTGTGGTTATTATTATCATAATTATTAATTTATATTAAACAGTGTAGTTTTTCACAAAAATGCTTTATGAGGTCTACATTTAGTAAAAAAAAATAGAGTTAGATTTACAATTTATCCAACAAAAAAAATATTCTACACCTTTTATTAATTAAATGAGTTCACAAAACGCTGTCGGAACGTCACAAGTGAAATATACATAAATACAACCTTAAAAGTTATGACAGCACGACACCAATAAAATGCAAGCTGCTTACCTCGCAGTCTTCATATTTAATATTATCAGTTAATTTCCAAAGCATTTTCATGAGTTGTGGGTATTGAGTGCGTCCTGCCTGTACGACACAGTGAATGGTGCTCTGCAGTAACAATATTGAGTTTGCTGTCCTGAGATCTCCCTCTAATGGTGGAAGCCTCCTGCAGCACTGGAATAACCTTCCTCATTAACATATGAAGACTCTCTGAATGTTGCCCAACTCTTTTGGACTACACAGGTAAACCTGGATCCTTCATTTAGATTTGATTTCCACCGAGATCATTGACAACAAATCGCTCGAAATAATATAGCTGCATTTTCACAAGCATTCAGGAGGACTTGAAACAGTAACACCACAGTTCTTAGTTTTTTTCAAGGTGTCAATGCCTTTTATGCAAAATAAATCTAAACCAATTCCATGTTTAAAATAAAATAATGCAATCCTGAGGACAGAATAACTTTTGTAAAATAATTTAATACAAAATGCTTAGCACCTCAGTCTGTTTTGCTTACAGTGAATTTAGGACAGAAGAGCCACACTATGCAAATAGTTCCTGTCTCGGCTCCTCGTCCTACTTTGTTACCAGACTGATTTTCCTAAACTGTTATTTTAGTCCTTTTGAGATTGGAGACCTTGAAGAGCTAACCTGCACTGTTATGTAAAAGTGGGCAATGCTTAAGTGGGCACAGAGCTCTATTGATGACATGTAAGGAGAATGTCAAGAATTAACACAACAACCAAACTTGTTTCATTTGAATGAGAGACTGAGGGTCTCGGCTTCTGCCCCGTCGGGGGGTCAAGATCCAGGTCTGACGCACTGAGGCGTTGGCCCTGGTTCATCCAGATTTCCATTTTAGGTGTGGTACCTTTACAACCACTTGTTATTAATGAGTGAGTCCATGAAACTACCTCACAATGACAAGTTAGGCTGAAAACCAGTTTACGGCCTGTATGCAGTGTGATGGATACTGAGGGTCAGTTTAACATGGTCACACACGCCTCGTTTGGGTTATCCATGTTCTTGCAGTGTTTACATTAAATATGTAACATAAGAAAACAACATCGCTTCATAGCAGCATTTATAATATCTGTACTAAATATTTGTAACCTCCCAATGTTTAGCTTGACTTTCAAATTCCAGAGTTTAAGTATTGAGAGTAATTAAATGTATGTGAATGTAGTAACAACAAGGTTTCTAGTAGATCCTGCTCTAAACGCGGAGAACAAATGTCCATTTAACAATTAAATATGATGAATGTAAGAGATTGCGCATAAACTTTCTTCTTATTCTGGTCCAATTACCTCCTAAATTGTCCCACGAATCCAAATTGAGCCTTTGGCCAGAACAGCATTAAGGTTAGGGTTACTAACGTGTCTGTGTCTGAAGAACAGATTAAACATGTAACCCAGTAGCAGCTGTTCCTACACATCAAGAACGATTGTTTTAAAATAATTCCATGGTGGAGAGAGAACAAGTTTAGACCAAATGATATCTTTTTGTTGCTGTTGCTGTGGCTGTAAAATAAAATAACTTCAGCCTGAAATAATGTGCACCTACCTGCCATTCCCCCATCATGACTGACATGGTTCTAGGTGTTCTGTCTGCTCTGGGCTGCTCTGGGCTGCTCTGGGCTGCTCTAACCTGATCTCCAGTTCTGCTGAACGTGAAGGAGATCTGCTCACCTGGCCACGAGCGCGGGGCAGGCCACCTGGCGCATGCGCAGTGGTGTGGGTGTGTACCTGAGGCAGGTAAAGATGGGAGCTTCTTTATCTCACTGTGGGATTAGTCTGCAAGAACACTGTCTTTATGTACATTAGATTTATATTTCAAACATACACACTTGTGCAAGGGACACATAATACGGCTCAAATATATAATGTTTTTAAATGATTAAATGATTTTAACCTTAAATACAGGCTCTGCCAGTGTATATGGAGACAGTGTGGGAAAGGTTCTGTAAACAACAGGTTAACCCTAACATCATTACTTATACACAATATCACATGTGTATTGGGATCATTACTTATTTATCGTCGTCTTATTTCTAATACATAAGTAGAGACCTCGAGCAAGATCCGAATGAGTCCGAGCTTCGCACAAACAGAGCAGCTCGTGCACCGCGAGGTGATCATGGTTCATTAAGGTCAAAACGCTTTTTCTTTCTAGTTTTAACGGGATGCAGGGTGATGATATAGATCCATGATCCCATATTCTACCTTGTGTCTGCATGTTACGTGGGAAATAAAGTTGATCAGAATATCACAACAATTGAATAAACCTTTATCAAATACAAACCTATATCAAATACAATATTTGCTAAGAATATCTTCATCGTTAAAAAAAATATTTATCTGTATCGTTGTGCAATACTAAATGATGCCAGATATAATTTGATGGGAAAAACAGAGAATTTCTCAAAATAGTCTAGATAAGATGTTGCCTACAAGATGTATTAAGACCATTTCTAGAATTACCAATAGATGCTATACTATAAAGCATCTTATAATACTACAGCTTTGAAGAACATAACGCGATGTAAAACTTCAGCGGTTTACTGGTTTAGGAAAGGATTCACTCATTAAACCTGATTTGATTCTTAAGGTCAAACTAGTTAGTTTAAGGCTGGTTTCACCTTGCTGAGTACATCATGAGTACAGAGTCTGCTGATGGACAGAGATAAGCGACACAATTCAGCCCATTAATATTGCTATTAATATTGCAGTTATTATTGTTAATATGATTGTTGTTGTTGTTTCTGCTCTTGTTGGTGATTTTAGGGCCATAATGTCGCAGCAGATGGCTGCAATTAAAATATTTCTCATAATTTAAATACAAATAATAGACCTACAGGCTCATTACCATGATCACGGTGAAATAACTTCAAGCTTTTTATTGAACCTAATCATCCTGTAAAATAAGAAGACTATCGGAAAGAATAAAATGAGACTCTAGTCTGCAGCATTCTATTTACAGAAATATTGAACTAAGAATGAATCATATTGAGATTATCTAAACTGGGGAATCAGATCCCGTTTAAAACAACCTTGTGACACTTAATGTTAAACTAACCTGGTTTATTAAATAAGACCATGATCCTACCGTTGTCCTTAATTCCTCCTCTCAACACGAGGTTAATTATACTAACGTATCATTTTATAAAATGGCTTTGTCTTTGAAATAAATTAAATATGGATAATATACTGTACATTATTGAACTATTGTCTCATAGATGAATAGCGTTCTAGCGCCACCGTGCGGTGAGCTGAACACACCTGACAGGACAGAAGATCTACCCTGTAGATACAGACAGTGTCTAAATACACAGTGGAAACTATGGTTCAGTTGGAGCTGTCTGCCCCTCAGTACCTCAGACTCGAACCTGTCTGTGTGTCAGGGTCACACCGGGGTCACACTGGGGTCACACCGGGGTCACACAGGTGAGGTCAAACAGGAACAGTGTACACTTTACTAATCTTTTACCTCACACCCTTACCCTTGTGTGCTTTTGCGAGACTGTGTGCCGTTGCTGCGAAGGAGTTTCCCCCGGGATTAATAAAGTATTCTGAATCTGAATACTTAGGCACTTTACTGACGATTTGAACTGTACGATGAGTCACGATATCAAGTTAGTTTGTTAAGTTTTGAAGCTTCTATTATCCTGCAGTAGAAGGTTGGAGGTGTTTAATAGTTCTGTTTGGGCTGCATGCCAAAGCCAACGTTGTTTCAAGCAGTTAAACTAAGTTCATTTGTGAGAACTAGATTCTTCACACCAGTCTTATATCGCCATCTCGTGGCAGGTTACTTGTTAACATTAGGGCAGTCTTCATTTGTTTATGGAGGCCTATTAATAAATAACCCTAACTATATAGAATAATAACAATGTGAAGAAACTATGATATTTTTTGTAGAATATTATATTGTTTATAAGATGATGAAGATGGTGATCCCTGCTCCAGCACACCTGATTCTACTGAATGGTAATTATCAGACTTCCACAGAGCTTGATGAAGACACTTCATTAGAATCAGGTGTGCTGGAGCAGGGAAACATCTAGAACCTTCAGGACAGCGGCCCTCGAGGACCAGGGTTGTCCAGCCCTGATTTATAGGACGGTTGATGGTTCTAAGGATAATATATGTATATGTATATGTAATATTCTACCAATATTAAACTTACATTTACATTTATTCATTTAACTACTTAAATTCATTGATTGAGTTCAAAAGTTATCCAGTCCTGAGCTTGGATTGTTTAACTGTAGCCTGGACAGCAGTTGGTAGTTTATAGTCTGTCAGGAAAACGGATAACCAGTTAACAGTAACAACTCAACAATAGCCTGTCCAATCAGAAAGACATAACAATGTTCTTGTACAATGTCCTTCTTTAAAGGAAAAACTGCTCATATTACCAACCACACCAATTAAATTCACATTCTCATGAACTCACATGACTGGACAGGTCAAGAGACAGGAGGTTTGTTCCTGTGCAAAACTAAAAGAACTACAAGTCCCATGATGTGTTGGTATTGCGTCATGACGACTGACGTCAGCACGTAAACATCGCACGCGGTGGTGACCAGATAGTGGCAGTAAAGGACATAAAGGTAAGAAGGAGCTTCATAACTTCATAGAGCTGCAGCAACACACACATTAACAAACATTTGGGGGGATTTAAATTGTTCACCAGCCAAGACAATATAAACTCAACCTACCTGACGGTGCGTTTGGTGAGTTTTATTAGTTATTATAACCCAGGAGCTAGCTAGCTAAGAGCTGATGTAGCACAACATCCCTGAAGGGGGATCCAGAAGAGGCTGTCCTCCATAAGAGGCTGTCCTCCATAAGAGGCTGTCCTTTATAAGAGACTGACCTTCATCCATGTGGATCCAGAAGAGGCTGTCCTCCATAAGAGGCTGTCCTCCATAAGAGACTGACCTTCATCCATGTGGATCCAGAAGAGGCTGTCCTCCATAAGAGGCTGTCCTCCATAAGAGGCTGTCCTCCGTAAGAGACTGACCTTCATTAGATTAGATTAAATTAGATTCAACTTTATTGTCATTACACAGGTACAAGTACAGGGTAACGAAATACAGTTAGCATCCAACCAGAAGTGCAAAACAGTTAATCCAACAGAATATAATAAATATGGGTATACTCAGAATATACATAGTATGAACAGTATAATCAGAATATACAGGGTATGTACAGATTCAAGTGATTTTAGACAAAACAGAAATTACCGGGTAGCATGTATGTACAGTTAGTGCAAAGGATGCAATGAGCAGATGCGCAAAATGAACTAAATGTGCAGGTGGTGCAGTAACAGATGTGCAGATGTGCAAAATGGACATATAGTGCAATAACAACTCACATATGCAAGTGGTGCAAAATGTACAAACAGAAATGTGCAAATATAGGGAGGCGGGGGTTCTATGGGGGGGCGGGGGTTATATAGGGGGGCGGGGGTCTAGTGGAGTTCAGGAGTGACACAGTTCTGGGGAAGAAGCTGTTCCTCAGTCTGCTGGTTTGTCCATCCATGTGGATCCAGAAGAGGCTGTCCTCCAGAAGAGGCTGTCCTTCCTCCAGGCTGTCCTTCCTCCAGGCTGTCCTTCATCCATGTAGCATGGAGCAGGAATACACACATCATGTAGCAGAGTAGATGTTAGGCAGCTCCTCTTGATGACATCATAGTTCACCTGCTGTCTTGTTCAGGTGTTCCTCTCTTGACCAGGTGTTCCTCTCTTGACCAGGTGTTCCTCTCTTGACCAGGTGTTCCTCTCTTGACCAGGTGATCCTCTCTTGACCAGGTGTTTCTCTCTTGACCAGGTGTTCCTCTCTTGACCAGGTGTTCCTCTCTTGACCAGGTGTTCCTCTCTTGGTCAGGTGTTCCTCTCTTGACCAGGTGTTTCTCTCTTGACCAGGTGTTCCTCTCTTGACCAGGTGATCCTCTCTTGACCAGGTGTTCCTCTCTTGACCAGGTGTTCCTCTCTTGACCAGGTGATCCTCTCTTGACCAGGTGTTCCTCTCTTGACCAGGTGTTCCTCTCTTGTTCAGGTGTTCCTCTCTTGACCAGGTGTTCCTCTCTTGTTCAGGTGTTCCTCTCTTGACCAGGTGATCCTCTCTTGACCAGGTGTTCCTCTCTTGACCAGGTGTTCCTCTCTTGTTCAGGTGTTTCTCTCTTGTTCAGGTGTTCCTCTCTTGACCAGGTGTTCCTCTCCTGACCAGGTGTTCCTCTCTTGACCAGGTGTTCCTCTCTTGACCAGGTGATCCTCTCTTGACCAGGTGTTCCTCTCTTGACCAGGTGTTTCTCTCTTGACCAGGTGTTTCTCTCTTGTTCAGGTGTTCCTCTCTTGACCAGGTGTTCCTCTCTTGTTCAGGTGTTTCTCTCTTGTTCAGGTGTTCCTCTCTTGACCAGGTGTTCCTCTCTTGACCAGGTGTTTCTCTCTTGTTCAGGTGTTCCTCTCTTGTTCAGGTGTTCCTCTCTTGACCAGGTGTTTCTCTCTTGTTCAGGTGTTCCTCTCTTGACCAGGTGTTCCTCTCTTGTTCAGGTGTTTCTCTCTTGTTCAGGTGTTCCTCTCTTGACCAGGTGTTCCTCTCTTGACCAGGTGTTCCTCTCTTGTTCAGGTGTTCCTCTCTTGTTCAGGTGTTCCTCTCTTGTTCAGGTGTTCCTCTCTTGACCAGGTGTTCCTCTCCTGACCAGGTGTTTCTCTCTTGACCAGGTGTTCCTCTCTTGACCAGGTGTTCCTCTCTTGTTCAGGTGTTTCTCTCTTGTTCAGGTGTTCCTCTCTTGACCAGGTGTTCCTCTCTTGACCAGGTGTTTCTCTCTTGTTCAGGTGTTCCTCTCTTGTTCAGGTGTTCCTCTCTTGACCAGGTGTTTCTCTCTTGTTCAGGTGTTCCTCTCTTGACCAGGTGTTCCTCTCTTGTTCAGGTGTTTCTCTCTTGTTCAGGTGTTCCTCTCTTGTTCAGGTGTTCCTCTCTTGACCAGGTGTTTCTCTCTTGTTCAGGTGTTCCTCTCTTGACCAGGTGTTCCTCTCTTGTTCAGGTGTTTCTCTCTTGTTCAGGTGTTCCTCTCTTGTTCAGGTGTTCCTCTCTTGACCAGGTGTTCCTCTCTTGTTCAGGTGTTCCTCTCTTGTTCAGGTGTTCCTCTCTTGTTCAGGTGTTCCTCTCTTGACCAGGTGTTCCTCTCTTGTTCAGGTGTTCCTCTCTTGTTCAGGTGTTCCTCTCTTGACCAGGTGTTCCTCTCTTGACCAGGTGTTCCTCTCTTGACCAGGTGTTCCTCTCTTGGTCAGGTGTTCAGGATGTCTGTTGATTGGCTGGGTTACAGCTACGCTGCGCTGGTGGCCTCAGGAGGGGTCATAGGTTATGTTAAAGCAGGTATGGTGTCTTCACACAAACACATGAAACACTTTCACATCAAACATTATTTCATAGTTTTGAGATACAGATTATAACTAAAAAGCCTGAATTGAAAATGTATAGAGCGAAATAAAAAAAGTTATCATGTGGTGGTCATGTGATGGTCATGGGATGGTCATGTGGTGGTCATGTGGTGGTCATGTGATGGTCATGTGATGGTCATGTGATGGTCATGTGGTGGTCATGTGATGGTCATGTGGTGGTCATGTGATGGTCATGTGGTGGTCATGTGGTGGTCATGTGGTGGTCATGTGATGGTCATGTGATGGTCATGTGATGGTCATGTGATGGTCATGTGATGGTCATGTGGTGGTCATGTGGTGGTCATGTGATGGTCATGTGATGGTCATGTGGTGGTCATGTGGTGGTCATGTGGTGGTCATGTGGTGGTCATGTGGTGGTCATGTGGTGGTCATGTGGTGGTCATGTGATGGTCATGTGGTGGTCATGTGATGGTCATGTGATGGTCATGTGGTGGTCATGTGGTGGTCATGTGGTGGTCATGTGGTGGTCATGTGATGGTCATGTGGTGGTCATGTGGTGGTCATGTGGTGGTCATGTGGTGGTCATGTGGTGGTCATGTGGTGGTCATGTGATGGTCATGTGGTGGTCATGTGATGGTCATGTGATGGTCATGTGATGGTCATGTGGTGGTCATGTCGTAGGGAGTGTTCCCTCTCTAGCAGCAGGGCTCCTGTTTGGGGGCCTTGCAGGAGTCGGGGCCTATCAGATCTCAGAGGATCCTAAGAACATCTGGGTGTCTCTAGGTAAACCTGCTACTCTCACACCTGCTCTGGACCATCTGATTATGATTAGTGTTTCCATAGCAGTGTCTTAGTGTGTGTGTTGATGTGTGTGTGTGTGTTGATGTGTGTGTGTGTGTTGATGTGTGTGTGTCACAGCTACCTCAGGAGCTCTGACTGGCGTCATGGGGAAGAGATTCTACGGCTCCAGGAAGTTCATGCCGGCGGGTCTAATGGCAGGAGCAAGGTGACGTTCAAAAGCCACTTCTGTGTGTTGATGTGTGTATGTGTGTTGATGTGTGTATGTGTGTTGATGTGTATATGTGTGTTGCAGTCTGCTGATGCTGGGGAAACTGGGAGTAGGGATGCTGCAAAAACCCCAGCAGGCTGGATGACACCTCCTCAGAGCCCCTCCCACCTCGTCAGAGCCCCTCCCGCCTCATCAGAGCCCCTCCCTCCTCCTCAGAGCCCCTCCCGCCTCCTCAGAGCCCCTCCCACCTCGTCAGAGCCCCTCCCTCCTCCTCAGAGCCCCTCCCGCCTCATCAGAGCCCCTCCCACCTCCTCAGAGCCCCTCCCGCCTCATTAGAGCCCCTACCACCTCATCAGAGCCCCTCCCTCCTCCTCAGAGCTCCTCCCACCTCCTCAGAACCCCTCCCTCCTCCTCAGAGCCCCTCCCCTCTTCTTGTCAAAGACTTATCTTGTTTCTGGTGTTCGATTCCTGAGATGAAGGACGGAGGATGCTGAGTAAAATGTTTTATAAAATGGTTGGTGTTTATTGTTTGCATTTGAACAACATAAGGTTTACTGTCATTTCCAAGGTATTACTGAAGTCACAGCTGTTCCATACATTAATCATGTAATGCATTGTGTATGGCTGGTCAGGTCAGGCCATTATTGACAAATAAGAAAGTTATATATTACTTAGCTATGCAGCATGGTAGCTAAGTGTAGGGGACATTATTTTATTGTCATTATGAATGACAATTGTAAACAATAGGCTTGAAAATAACATACATGCACAGGGCTTGAAGTATTCTGCCACCCTGGTGTCTGGAATACTTGGATGGATGCAAAACATTCAGAAAGCAGCAACCAGCTGTCAGTACAATATCAGCAGATTAGGACTTTTCATTCCCAGTTTCGCAGCTCCTGGTCACCCTGTGTACAAATCAACCAGCTGAAACCAAAAAGCCTAAACTAGCCTGTTGGCATCACACTACCTCTCCTGTTCTCCATCCCTTTCTCCTGCTCTCCACCTCTCTCTCCTGTTCTCCATCCCTTTCTCCTGCTCTCCACCTCTCTCTTGCTATCTCCACCCTTCTCTCCACCCCTCTCTCCACCCCTCTCTCCATCCCTCTCTCCTGCTCTCCACCTCTCTCCACCTCTCTCTTGCTATCTCCACCCTTCTCTCCACCCCTCTCTCCTGCCCTCTCCATCCCTCTCTCCTGCTCTCCACCCCTCTCTCCATCCCTCTCTCCTGCCCTCTCCATCCTTCTCTCCATCCTTCTCTCCATCCCTCCATCCCACTCTCCTGCTCTCTCCATCTCTAGACAGTCACTAACCCAACATGACTCCAGTGGTCAAAGTTGTTCCAGACATCAGGTCTGTGGGACCTGAGTGTCTAGCGGTTTCCTCCATATTTGGAGCCCCAGTCTACCCTGCCGTGGACGGGCTGTGGGGCTGCTGCTCTAGCCAGCAGGGAGCCAGAGCTCTTCCCCAGGGCTGAATAGGTGGGGCCTCTTCCCTGGCTGGGGTCTCCCCTCTGCCTCCACCCCTCGTAGTCTGGAGAAAGGGGAACACAGGTCACACATACATACTCCACACACACACATACTCCACACACACACATACTCCACACACACACACACACACACACACACTCCACACACAGACACTGCACACACACACACACACATACTCCCCACACACACACACACTCCAAACACAGACACTGCACCCACACACACTCCCTGCCGTGTGCCATCTGAACACTGTTACCTTCAGTGCTTTCACTCTGTGATGAGCTGGATCCAGACTTTAACTTGGAAGACTTTTGTTTGCCACTTTTATAGTCAAGTGAAGAAGAAGGATCAACTAGGTGGATGAAGGATGGATGGAGACATGAGGAATGGAAGGAGGTTAGAAGAAGACAAGAAGACAGTGAAGAGAAATAAATCATAGCGAAAAGAAAGAACTGTAGATCTTGAAATGTAGAGTTAAGATGTGAATGTTAGGGTGAGAGAACAGGGTGCCTCATGTGTTCATTATAGATCTAGAAGTATCAGATCTGTTTCCTATACATTCAGGACACATTGCTCTTTGTTGGGATCGTTCACAGCTATAATGAGCTGTATGATAAACCTTCTAGCATCAGAGTGTCAGCAGCAGCAGGTGGTATCATGATCATGGTGCGCAGACAGGGGTCTCACCTGAGTGTAGTCCTCCCAGTGGAGCCAGGTGCAGCCTCTGGCCCACAGAGCCCACCTCCTTCTTCTGGAAGGACGGCATGTAGCCTCCAGACAGGTTATACTTGGTGCTCACAAAGTTCCCTGGAAACACAAGAAACACCAGAGTGTCACAGCCGTCCCTGTTTCTGTGGTGTGTGTCCCTGCCCTCACACACACCTCCCCTCCAATCTTATTTCACACATTTCACACACACACACACATTTCACACACACACACACACTTTATTCTTTCAATTTCTTGTACTCCACACACACCCCTTCTAACACTTCTGCTTGGATACATTTCATCCATTTTTTCATTTAGATTTATCCAAAGCGACTCACAGTAAGTACAGGGACATTCCCCCTGAGGCAAGTGGGGTGAAGTGCCTTGCCCAAGGACACAACATCATGTAGCCACAGCCAGGGATCAAACTCACAACCATCCAATCATGAGCCCAACGTTTTAACCCGCTGAGCCACCTGACTCTCTAATCATTCCCACCTTAACTGACAGACCAGCAGCTGCACTTAGAAGAGTGAGACAACATGGAAACCATATAGTCTGTGATGTCTGTGGTTATAAACCTTCTTTAATGTAGTCTGTGATAGGGTTATAAACCTTCTGTAATATAGTCTGTGATAGGGTTATAAACCTTCTGTAATATAGTCTGTGATAGGGTTATATACCTTCTGTAATATAGTCTGTGATAGGGTTATATACCTTCTGTAATATAGTCTGTGATGGGTTATATACTTTCTGTAATATAGTCTGTGATGGGTTATATACCTTCTGTAATATAGTCTGTGATGGGGTTATATACCTTCTGTAATATAGTCTGTGATGGGTTATATACCTTCTGTAATATAGTCTGTGATAGGGTTATATACCTTCTGTAATATAGTCTGTGATGGGTTATATACTTTCTGTAATATAGTCTGTGATGGGTTATATACTTTCTGTAATATAGTCTGTGATAGGGTTATATACCTTCTGTAATATAGTCTTTGATAGGGTTATAAACCTTCTGTAATATAGTCTGTGATGGGTTATATACCTTCTGTAATATAGTCTGTGATGGGTTATATACCTTCTGTAATATAGTCTGTGTAATACTATCTGTACCTTTGGCTGGATCAAAATTCTCCTGGATTCGTTCCTTTTGGACAGATTTCTCCACAAGTTTATCAGAGGATTTAGAGGCAGTGTCTTCTGCACAGACAGAGGAGGTTCCAGAAGAGACAGACATGAAGACAGGAAGATGTTACAGAGACAGACATGACGACAGGAAGATGTTACAGAGACAGACATGAAGACAGGAAGTTGTTACAGAGACAGACAGGAAGATGTTACAGAGACAGACATGAAGACAGGAAGATGGAGGGAGGAGAGGAGGACAGTAGTAACACAGTCTGGGCGGAGAAACATGAGCAGAAACAAATATGACGAACAAGATATTGTTCAGATAGTATCCAAGAGACTAAAGATGTCTAAATAAAACCAGAGAGGTTGACAGCAGAGAGGCTGAGAGCAGAGAGGCTGACAGTAGAGAGGCTGAGAGGCTGACAGTAGAGAGGCTGAAAGCAGAGAGGCTGAGAGGCTGACAGTAGGGAGGCTGAGAGCAGAGAGGCTGACAGTAGAGAGGCAGAGAGGCTGACAGTAGAGAGGCTGAAAGCAGAGAGGCTGACAGTAGAGAGACTGAAAGCAGAGAGGCTGACAGTAGAGAGGCTGAGAGGCTGACAGTAGAGAGGCTGAAAGCAGAGAGGCTGACAGTAGAGAGGCTGAAAGCAGAGAGGCTGACAGTAGAGAGGCTGAAAGCAGAGAGGCTGACAGTAGAGAGGCTGAAAGGTATGGCAGCAGGGTAGGACAGAGAGACACTCAAAGACACCTGATCTTCAACCAAAAGTCTTAATCTCATGAATAAGGAATTTACTGAGAGAGAGTGAGAAGGCCTCATGTTGTGTCTGTCTACCTGACAAATGAACAATGAAGCCTCTCTATCCAGGCCCTTAAACTCAATACCAGCCTTGTCCTCAGGACAGACCAGGTGTGTAGGGGTCAGGGGTCAAGACAGACCAGGTGTGTAGGGGTCAGGGGTCAGGACAGACCATGTGTGTAGGGGTCAGCAGTCAAGAATAAAGCCAAAAATAAAGCATGACCAATGTAGAGTATGTGGAGTACCTGGGTTGAGCCTGGTGACAGCCACAGCTCCAGACAAGGGGACCAGGGGCTTGGTAGATCCATCCCAGAGGTCTCTGAGAGTGGGCCCAGCACCCCCCTTCATTCCTGCTGAACTCTTTCCTATTAACCCTGCAAAAGACAGACAGTACAGCAACAGCTTATTTAAGCAGGCAGTACTGGCGGGAGGCTGGATCATCAGTGCAATGCTGGCCATTGGCTGAGAGGGTTGCCAGTCATACCAGGAAGATATCGCGATTGGCTGAGGTAGTGCTGCCTTGCTGAGAACCCTGGTATCCCAGCGTCTGATTGGCCGATCTTCACGTTGCTAGGGAGCTTGGTGATGGTGCTGAAGGTGTACAGAGCCTTCTGGTCTTTGGGTCTAAAGGGGACAGGAAGTGAGGACAGAGGTCTGGTCCTTGTATCTCCATAGCTGTGACTAACAACATCCTTTAGGAAGCTAGACCTCCAATCAAACACTATCTACTAACTAGCCTACTTTGAATAAAAAGCCTTAAACAACATGAGAGGCTCCTCTCCCCCTTCCTTACTGTGAAGGGTGGGCATCTCTGCTCCTCTCTGCCCCCAGGGTAGGCTTCTTGGAGTGGGACGCCGTCTCTGAGGGGTCGGACTCCCAGCTGTCGGAGGTCTTCACTGTCTGACCCCAACGCCTCCGCCCACTCTTCATCCCTGCCACACTGTTCTCACTATCCCCTGACACCTGCACACCAACACACTCTGCTGAAAACACTCATCTGCAGAGTCATCTACAGAGTCATCTGCAGAGTCATCTACAGAGTCATGTCCAGAGTCATCTACAGAGTCATCTAAAGAGTCATCTACAGAGTCATCTGCAGAGTCATCTGCAGAGTCATGTCCAGAGTCATCTACAGAGTCATCTGCAGAGTCATCTACAGAGTCATCTGCAGAGTCATCTACAGAGTCATCTACAGAGTCATGTCCAGAGTAATCTACAGAGTAATCTACAGAGTCATCTGCAGAGTCATCTACAGAGTCATATCCAGAGTCATCTACAGAGTCATCTATGTCCAGAGTCATCTACAGAGTCATCTATAGAGTCATCTGCAGAGTCATCTACAGAGTCATCTACAGAGTCATCTACAGAGTCATGTTCAGAGTCATCTACAGAGTCATGTCCAGAGTCATCTACAGAGTCATCTACACAGTCATCTGCAGAGTCATCTACAGAGTCATCTACACAGTCATCTACAGAGTCATCTACAGAGTCATCTTTAATCAAATTTTACATGAATCCTATGACATTTAAGATGAACTGAACAGTAACCATCTAGCAATTTGGGGGAGCAATTCTAGAATAAAGAGTTTAATAATCTTTTAACAAATGTTCCCTCCTGAAAGCCTCACCATTTGAGGGCGATCGGAGGCCCCCGGGAGGGCAGGGGGTCCATGGTGGCCCCCCTCTGTGTGGAGTTGTGCCTGTGGCAGAGTGATCTGCTGCAGGGGTCTGGTCTGGGGCTGGGAGCCTGACCCAGATGATGACTGAGGCTCAGCTTTGGGCTCGGCCGGGCCAGCCTGCGATGACCGCAGGGAAATCTTGCGAACATCCTGGTTCTGGGGGCGTGGCCCTAACACCTGGCCCACCTGGAAGTAGGGATACCTCAGCGCCTGGGAGACGAGGGAAGAGGGGGTGCAGGTGTAAATATACAAAGACTCTCATCCTCAGGGGGATATAACCCTACCTCAGAGGTTATGGAACTACCTGGACCAGAGATCTGAGGTTATGTAACTACCTGGACCAGAGATCTGAGGTTATGGAACTACCTGGACCAGAGATCTGAGGTTATGGAACTACCTGGACTCTCTGTAACTATACCTGCACTGCAGTGGGCCTCTTTTTAGGGTCCCACTGTAGTAGATCTCTCATGAGAGCGATGGCTTCAGGACTGGCGTTGGGGATCAGGGTCTTCAGGTGGGTCGGAACACACTGCGGGAAGCGGAAGTTCATAGCAGAGGCCAGCTGGTATCCTTCTGGCCAATCAGACTGAGGGGGGAAGATCAGCATGAAGTCAGGTTTGGTTTAATCACCTCCTGACAGCTTCAGGGGGCAGCAGGACATACTCACCCTCTTTACGGTCCCCAACACCTGGCACACCTTGAAGATCTCATCCACCTCACTGTTGCCAGGGAACAGGGGCCTGAGGGTGTAGAGTTCAGCCATGATACAGCCCACAGCCCACATGTCAATAGGAGAGCTGTAGGTGGATGACCTGAGCAGCACCTCTGGGGCACGGTACCTGCACACACACACACACACACACACACACACACACACACACACACAAACACACACACAAACACACACAAACACACACACGCTATATAAACACACACATGCTGTTTTTATAAAAACTGATATGTTACAAAACAACAGAATAGTATAGACATCCCAGTTAGTATTGATCCCCACACACACAGTTCAGTGTGCTGTGGGTACAGGTGAACAGGTGAACCTACCACCTGGTAGACACATAATCTGTGTAGGGAGGACGGGAGCGGATCTCTCTAGCCAATCCAAAATCAGCAATCTTCACCAGCTCTGGACCCATGCAGAGCAGGTTCTCTGGCTTCATGTCTCTGTGGAAAAACCCTGAAGGCACCAAAACACATAACGTCAGCACAGTAGCTTGTGTTAACACAGACACATACAGAAACACAGGGCATCAAACCCTCTCACACACACCAGACACTGTTAGAGACATCTAAGAGGTTCTAGACAGGAGAGTGAAGCAGAAGAGTCATGCAGGAAGACAGCATCTTACCATGTTTGTGTATGAAGGCCAAGCCTGTGAGCACCTGGAACAGCATGTTCCTAATCTCACCCTCACTGAACATCTTATTCTCCCTGCCAGAGGAGGCATACAGGGAGAGAGGAAGGAAGGAAGGAAGGAAGGAAGGAAGGAAACCCATAAAAGATGTACATATGCATGCATCCCATTAGTTGTGTGGAGACTAAAGATCTGCTTCAGATTCTTTATGCCCTCCACACATCTGTTGATGGCGGTGTGTGTGGGGCGGCGGTGTGTGTGCAGGCGGCGGTGTATGTGCGGGCGCGGGGGACTAAACAGGGACAGAGAGACATGCAGAGATCACAGCAGGTCTGTGTAGAGACACCTACCATGCTTGTGTATAAAAGAGAGGCCTTGTAATATCTGAAAGCTCATGTTCCTGACCACTGACTCAGGAAATAACCTGTTCCTGAAAGATGAAGAGGTCAGAGTGTTGTCATGCCGACTGATCAGACTGAGTCCAGTCATTTCCCCTCAGAGATGAATCTCTTTGTTAGGAAGGCTTGCACATGGTGACAGTAGATGCACTATAGGTTGCTTGGTGTCTGCCAGGTGAACATGGTACTGTCAGGTGATCCAGCCAGACACTCTGACAGAAGGGGGCGGAGCCAGCAGGCTGATAGCTCACCTGTCTTTCATCAGCTGGTACAGGTTCTCCTTCATGTACTCAAACACAAAGTACAGGTGGTCATTCTCCCGGATGACTTCCTTCAACTTCACCACGTTGGCATGGTTGAGCTTCTTCAGAGACTGAGGAGGAAGATCAGCTGGTGTTTAGTGTGTCTGTCCTGCTAAACACTCAGGAAACACTGGGGACTTTATATATCAGCCCTACCTTCACTTCTCTGAGGTTCATGCATTCTTCCCAGGAGTAGAACTTCCTCTTCATCCTGGAGAGTAAAACCATTAACACTGTAAACCTCAACACTGTGAACATGAACACGTAACTGTGTCCCTCCAGTTCTGTATGCAATATTTATAAGTTGCCAAATAAAAGCTTCTATTGCATAGATACAATGTAAACATATCAACAGTTTTTACATGTATATATTTGTATAAGTTAAATAGTACTGAATATAAAGTACTGCATATCTACTAGGTTGTCAAGCCATGAAACTCAACACCAAACAAGACTAAACAAAGTGGTGTTCATTACAAGGCAGGTAGCGTTGCTAGGGGCAGGAGCACATACACTAACACACACTCACACACATGTTAACACACACACACCACACAGACTTTCACTGCTTTCTACTGCATGCAGGTATCATCTTACAGATCACCCAGAGCTGGTCCCACTGTCACACTGTCTCCAAACACTCTCATGCATGTCTGAACACGCCTACTGTCACTACTGTGAGGCTGGGGATCCCACTGCAACCACCACACACCTGCCATCACTGTCACTGTAAGGCCATCACAGACACTGTAAGGCCATCACAGACACTGTAAGGCCATCACAGACACAGTGAGGCTGGGGATCCCACTGCAACCACCACACACCTGCCATCACTGACACTGTAAGGCCATCACTAACACTGTACGGCCATCACAGACCCTGTAAGGCCATCACAGTCACTGTAAGGCCATCACAGTCACTGTAAGGCCATCACAGTCACTGTAAGGCCATCACAGTCACTGTAAGGCCATCACAGTCACTGTAAGGCCATCACAGACACTGTAAGGCCATCACAGTCACTGTAAGGCCATCACAGACACTGTAAGGCCATCACAGACACACTCTCTCTAACTCAGCGCATTAGAGTAACCTTTACTAAACTGTGTCCCCCTCGAACCTCTTAATAGCCACCAGTTCTCCAGACTCGTTGCTCTTGCCCAGCAGAACGCTGCCATAGGTTCCATCTCCAAGCTGCCTCAGGGTGGTGTAGCGATTCATCTTCTCACTGCCAACCTGGCCAGGCTGACGCAAACCTCCACATGAATTACAATGTCTTTATCTGTCTCTCTCTACCTCTATCAAACCTCCACATGAATTACAATGTCTTTATCTGTCTCTCTCTACCTCTATCAAACCTCCACATGAATTACAATGTCTTTATCTGTCTCTCTTTAGATCTCTTTCTCTATATTTCACTCTCTTTCTGTTGCTATTTATCTACCTCTCTTAGTCTTGTTTTCTTCTCTCTAAGTACTGGGCTTCTCTGATCTCTCTGGTGTCTCTCTGATCTCTCTGGTGTCTCTCTGATCTCTCTGGTGTCTCTCTGATCTCTCTCTTGTCTCTCTGATCTCTCTTGTCTCTCTGGTGTCTCTGGTGTCTCTGGTTCCTTTGGTGTCTCTGGTCTCTCTTGTCTCTCTGGTGTCTCTGGTGTCTCTGGTTCCTTTGGTGTCTCTGGTCTCTCTTGTCTCTCTGGTGTCTCTGGTGTCTCTGGTTCCTTTGATGTCTCTGGTCTCTCTTGTCTCTCTGGTGTCTCTGGTGTCTCTGGTTCCTTTGATGTCTCTGGTCTCTCTTGTCTCTCTCTGGTTCCTTTGGTGTCTCCTGCCTGTAGCTCTCAGCTCTGGAAGGAAGAAGATGTCATCTGAAGAGGAACACAACATGTCTGACAGAGACATTTTGCACACGTCCGCTCCAAGAGCTAGATTAGGGCCTCCTCTCCTCCACCAATTAGAGACGAGGAGGATTACATGTCCCAAAGACAACATGGCCGCCAGGGGAAACGCACACATGCAAACTACACACACAGTTTCTACACACACACTCACACACACTGAGCCTCTAGAGATTAGCCCCAGTGATGCAAACAAGATGTCATATCCTTTCCCAGCAGTGTCCCAGGTGCCCAGACAAGCAATTGGATTTCAGGCAGAGGCCACGCCCCCCAGGGCACTGACTCAGAGACCACGCCCCCCAGGGCACTGACTCAGTGATCTGAAGATAAAGATGGGGGAATGTCCCTGTACTTGCTGTAATTCACTCTGGATAATAGCGTCTGCTAAATGACTAAACGTAAATATAAATATAGGAAGTACAATAGAAAAGCAAAGGCCAAGACTGTGCTGGATTATTCTTACAACACTCTATTATTACACAAACACGTATTATACTTCTACACTGACGCGTATGGATTTCACAGCTCAACATTGGCTGTTTATAAATCAAACCCAGGCTGAAATAAAGTCATCACATTAAACACTGTGAGGATCTTGGTTCCCATACACAGACCATGTGTACAGATTACAGACCTGAGCTCTCACATATGGTTAATCCCTTAGAGACAGATTTAGAGAGACTTGACATGCATCAAGAGCAGATGACACCAAAAGAAGGGTTATTTGATGACACTGGGGAACAAGGAACACACACACACACACACACACTAACATAGATACACACACTAACATACGTGCACACACACTAACATACATACATACATACACACACACACACACACTGACACACACACACTGTGTGACTGCTTCAGGAAATGCAGCATTTCTCAGCAGGTTATTAGTGCAGATTTAATCTTTCTCGTTCTTATTCGAGAAGGTTCATAATCTATGATTAGAAAACGAGAATGTAGAAAAGTACAGGTCAAATAGAAAAATCCACATTGTCGGTTTCCTGTCAATATCAGGAGTGTTTCTGAGACTCCAGACTAACCCTTCATTCCAGAATGATCTAAACTATCTGACTTTCTAACATGATCTGGTCGGTAAACTCACCATGTTGATCCTCTCTTTCCCAGCAGTGTGTCTCTAACAGATAGTGCGTCTCCACCTTAGATAAGGTGTGTGTGTGCGTCTAATCTCCTTGGAAACATGCGGAGCGCAAGGCATTCTGGGACTTGGAGTCCAACAACAAAGGAGGAAGTTTCCTACAACAAAAGATCTTCATTGTAAAGTTTGTTAGGACTGAAGTGTGGAGTTTAGATGAATGTTTTGTCGGTGCTCCTCAGTCACCAGAATGTAAGTATGTCAATTATAACGCTACTTACAGTGTCTGTTACTTGACAGAAGTATAGCAGGATCTACAGACTTTAACATGCAGGGAGATTAAGAAGGAGATATAAGTGATTAAGGAGAAATAAGTGGATGATAAAGTATTCTGAATCTGGATGATCAGTGTGGAACTCTGAACTTCAGAAAGGTTTCTGTCACAGTAAATGTCTGTAATAACGGGACGCTGCCGCTAGACGGCGCTGCTCACCTACACTGTTCAAACAAACCAGACTGACGTTTTCCTTTTGAGACAAACTGCAAAACTCAGATATATCTGCAACATTCAGTCCCTTCATCTGGTTTATCACACGTTTAACAACAACAACACCGGAGCCAAACAATTGTCTTTAACAGCGAAATGGATCAAAAAAACACCAACAAGTCACCA
Organism: Neosalanx taihuensis; assembly: GCA_030340665.1. NCBI lineage: Eukaryota > Metazoa > Chordata > Actinopteri > Osmeriformes > Salangidae > Neosalanx > Neosalanx taihuensis. The sequence continues at coordinate 14,052,594 of CM059304.1, forward strand.
TTAGAACTGCAGGAAGAACCATTGTAAATCTGCCAGGCAGGTCTGGAACTTCCAGTTAAATTAGAAACGACACTTTTAATATCCAAAACGTTTCCACACAAACCTGTTGCTGCATGAGAATCAATGCTGCTTACGTCTGAAGAGGAGGAGGAGGAGGAGGAGGGGGGGGGGTAACAGGACGGAGAGCCTAAGAAGATAATCCAGGTTTATTAGCTTGAGGAAGGCGCATTAGGCATCCTGAGAGGGCGGATCACCTGGTCACTCATGGGGACAAGTCCAGTGGAGGAGAGGGTCTGTAGACTGGGGAGCTCTGAGACCTGCTGTAGACTGAGGAGCTCTGAGACCTGCTGTAGACTGAGGAGCTCTGAGACCTGCTGTAGACTGAGGAGCTCTGAGACCTGCTGTAGACTGGGGAGCTCTGAGACCTGCTGTAGACTGAGGAGCTCTGAGACCTGCTGTAGACTGAGGAGCTCTGAGACCTGCTGTAGACTGAGGAGCTCTGAGACCTGCTGTAGACTGAGGAGCTGCTGTAGACTGAGGAGCTCTGAGACCTGCTGTAGACTGAGGAGCTCTGAGACCTGCTGTAGACTGAGGAGCTCTGAGACCTGCTGTAGACTGAGGAGCTCTGAGACCTGCTGTAGACTGAGGAGCTCTGAGACCTGCTGTAGACTGAGGAGCTCTGAGACCTGCTGTAGACTGAGGAGCTCTGAGACCTGCTGTAGACTGAGGAGCTCTGAGACCTGCTGTAGACTGAGGAGCTCTGAGACTCTGAGACCTGCTGTAGACTGAGGAGCTGCTGTAGACTGAGGAGCTCTGAGACCTGCTGTAGACTGGGGAGCTCTGAGACCTGCTGTAGACTGAGGAGCTCTGAGACCTGCTGTAGACTGGGGAGCTCTGAGACCTGCTGTAGACTGAGGAGCTCTGAGACCTGCTGTAGACTGGGGAGCTCTGAGACCTGCTGTAGACTGAGGAGCTCTGAGACCTGCTGTAGACTGGGGAGCTCTGAGACCTGCTGTAGACTGAGGAGCTCTGAGACTCTGAGACCTGCTGTAGACTGAGGAGCTGCTGTAGACTGAGGAGCTCTGAGACCTGCTGTAGACTGGGGAGCTCTGAGACCTGCTGTAGACTGAGGAGCTCTGAGACCTGCTGTAGACTGGGGAGCTCTGAGACCTGCTGTAGACTGAGGAGCTCTGAGACCTGCTGTAGACTGAGGAGCTCTGAGACCTGCTGTAGACTGGGGAGCTCTGAGACCTGCTGTAGACTGGGGAGCTCTGAGACTTGCTGTAGACTGGGGAGCTCTGAGACCTGCTGTAGACTGAGGAGCTCTGAGACCTGCTGTAGACTGGGGAGCTCTGAGACCTGCTGTAGACTGAGGAGCTCTGAGACCTGCTGTAGACTGAGGAGCTCTGAGACCTGCTGTAGACTGAGGAGCTCTGAGACTCTGAGACCTGCTGTAGACTGAGGAGCTGCTGTAGACTGAGGAGCTGCTGCAGAGCTTCTGATGGTTTGTTGTACCATGAACCCGAGGGGAATGACAGGGTCCACACAGAGGAACAGGATACATGTGTGGAGAATCTGACAATCCAAGGTTTCTAAAGGGGAGGAGATATGAAAACACGACCGGCTGGAATCGGTAACATCAATGCTGACTGGATGGGGTCACTTAACCCCAGTCTGACGGCGATGCCCCTGAAACACCTTGCTGTACCTGGTGAGTGAGGCTGAAACACGTTGCTGTACCTGGTGAGTGAGGCTGAAACACCTTGCTGTACCTGGTGAGTGAGGCTGAAACACCTTGCTGTACCTGGTGAGTGAGGCTGACTTGGGGACAGGTGTTCTGTAGAGGAGTGACCTGTTAGTGGCTGACGGTTACCGCTGGAGAAACCTTGTTACTTTTAGCTCAATGAAATTGCATTTTTATTTGTAGCTACTCGTTATCATGAGGTGTGTCTTTGACTCTTCATCTGTCTATTTATACTTCTCTGAATGTTTTGTTTACCTTGTAGTGAGAGAGAGAGTGTCAGCCGATACACACTGAGTAGCATGTGGACCAACACACCCTGATCCACATTCAAACCAGGCTGACAAACACACTGTAGTCCTGTCTGTCCTCCACCTGTCTGTCCTCCACCTGTCTGTCCTCCACCTGTCTGTCCTCCACCTGTCTGTCCTGTACATGTCTGTCCTCCACCTGTCTGTCCTGAACCTGTCTGTCCTCCACCTGTCTGTCCTCCACCTGTCTGTCCTGAACCTGTCTGTCCTCCACCTGTCTGTCCTGTACCTGTCTGTCCTCCACCTGTCTGTCCTCCACCTGTCTGTCCTCCACCTGTCTGTCCTCCACCTGTCTGTCTGTCCTCCACCTGTCTGTCCTGTACCTGTCTGTCCTCCACCTGTCTGTCCTGTACCTGTCTATCCTCCACCTGTCTGTCCTGTACCTGTCTGTCCTCCACCTGTCTGTCTGCACCTGTCTGTCCTCACCTGTCTGTCCTCACCTGTCTGTCCTGCACCTGTTTGTCCTACACCTGTCTGTCCTCACCTGTCTGTCCTGCACCCTTCTCCTCATCACTTTTCCTAATTTTTCCGCCTCTCCGCCTCCCTCTTCCTGTCCACCTCTCTCCTCTTCTCCACCTCTCTCCTTCTCTCCACCTCTCTCCTTCTCTCCACCTCTCTCCACCTCTCTCCTTCTCTCCACCTCTCTCCTCTTCTCCACCTCTCTCCTCTTCTCCACCTCTCTCCTCTTCTCCACCTCTCTCCTTCTCTCCACCTCTCTCCTTCTCTCCACCTCTCTCCTCTTCTCCACCTCTCTCCTCTTCTCCACCTCTCTCCTTCTCTCCACCTCTCTCCTCTTCTCCACCTCTCTCCTTCTCTCCACCTCTCTCCTCTTCTCCACCTCTCTCCTCTTCTCCACCTCTCTCCTTCTCTCCACCTCTCTCCTTTTCTCCACCTCTCTCCTTCTCTCCACCTCTCTCCTTCTCTCCACCTCTCTCCTCTTCTCCACCTCTCTCCTCTCCACCTCTCTCCTTTTCTCCACCTCTGTCTGTCCTCCTCTCCACCTCTCCTCTCTCCTCCTCTCCCTCCCCAGGATCACATGACTCCTTCAGCTTCTGGGTGGATGAGAATGCTCCGGTAGGCCCAGACCAGATGGCTATCGTCCAGTACCTGGCTACAATCTTCCGCCTCATGGCCAAAAAGATCATGAAGAAGTGGTCCATGACCCAGGTGAGGCTCCACTGTGCTTTAAGGATGGTCATAGTGGTTCAGAGAGGTTCATAGTGGTTCAGATGTGACAGTAAATTAATGTATGGAGGAAATCACCATAAAGGGTCATTTCCTTAAAATCAATATCGTTTGATATCTGACTGAAGCAGCAGTTTTTGAGATGCCATCAGGATACTGTAATGCCAATCTAAACAGAAACCTGACCCTGATGTTCCTGTTAGAACCTGACCATGATGTTCCTGTTAGAACCTGACCATGATGTTCCTGTTAGAACCTGACCATGATGTTGCTGTTAGAACCTGACCATGATGTTGCTGTTAGAACCTGACCATGATGTTCCTGTTAGAACCTGACCATGATGTTGCTGTTAGAACCTGACCCTGATGTTCCTGTTAGAACCTGACCATGATGTTCCTGTTAGAACCTGACCATGATGTTCCTGTTAGAACCTGACCATGATGTTCCTGTTAGAACCTGACCATGATGTTCTTGTTAGAACCTGACCCTGATGTTCCTGTTAGAACCTGACCATGATGTTCCTGTTAGAACCTGACCATGATGTTCTTGTTAGAACCTGACCCTGATGTTCCTGTTAGAACCTGACCATGATGTTCCTGTTAGAACCTGACCATGATGTCCCTGTTAGAACCTGACCATGATGTTCTTGTTAGAACCTGACCCTGATGTTCCTGTTAGAACCTGACCATGATGTTCCTGTTAGAACCTGACCATGATGTTCTTGTTAGAACCTGACCCTGATGTTCCTGTTAGAACCTGACCATGATGTTCCTGTTAGAACCTGACCATGATGTTCCTGTTAGAACCTGACCATGATGTTCCTGTTAGAACCTGACCCTGATGTTCCTGTTAGAACCTGACCATGATGTTCCTGTTAGAACCTGATCATGATATTCTTGTTAGAACCTGACCTTCAGCGAGCAGCTGGATGCAGGGATCCGCTACTTCGACTTGCGAGTCTCTTCCAAGCCTGGAGAGACCGGAACTGAGATCTACTTCATTCACGGCCTGTTTGGCCACAAGGTGGGAGAGAGAGAGAGGGTGGGGTGGGGGGGGGGGCTGAGAGAGGGGGTGTGTGTGTGTGGGCCTGGTGGTGTGTGTGTGTGTGGGGGGGGGTAGTGGGGGGGGGGGTGGGGGAGGCCTACTTGGCCTACCCTACTCAGGTGTGGTACTTGGTACACCCCTACTCAGGTGTGGTACTTGGTACATCCCCACTCAGGTACGAGACAGTCTGCTGGAGATGAACTCCTTCCTGTCGGTCCACAGTAAGGAGGTTGTGTTCCTGGACTTCAACCACCACTATGCCATGGGCCCACATCACCACTCCTACCTCATCAACATGCTGCAGGAGGTGTTTGGCTCCAAGCTGTGCGGTACCACACCTGTGGACCACATCACTCTTGACTTCCTGTGGGCCAAGAAGTACCAGGTCATCCTCAATCATGGGCTGTGGGGGTCAGAGTGTAATCTGGGCGGTCCTTCTTGAGGGGGGACTGGTGTGTGTGAGAGGGGACCAGTTGCGTCTTAGTTTAAGATGGTTAAGAGATTAGAGGATGTTCTGGAGCCAGTTAGTCTATCCTACACTGTAGTGTGGAGGCATGCATGATGGCGACCATGTGTTCTTGGTGGATTTGTAATAAGACTCCGCTAAAAGATAAAGCACAATGAAAGTGGCCTTTATTGCTCATTCAGGAGGAATCCTGACAGACAAACATCTCTAATATTTGGCCATGGGTAATCAGGAATACCACTAGAGAGAGTGAATAGAGAAGCCTAGAACGTAGTAGATGAAAGTGGAGCACAGCACAATAGGGTATAGTGGGGTCCTCATCAAGTACTCATTAATGATGCAAAACAATATTTGCTTTGAAACTTTGTTGAACATTTGAACTTGTTGAAGTTTTGAACCTTTTGAAAATCTTTGCCACATATCTGTAGTTATCCAGTTCAGTGGAGGCTGTAGTGACTCAATAAAGTGATTTCCTGTTCCTGTGACCCTAATCTGGGGCCAGATTATCTAACTGGTTTGACAGCTGAGAGAGAGGGAGGTGGGAGGGAGGTAGATGTGTGGAGTTAGGAAGTAGAGAGGGAGGGGGAGGAGGGAGGACTGTGAAAGAGATTCATTTAGAGGAAGAGGTTGTGAAGTGATGGAGCGAGATGTCATCAGAGATAACAGCTGTTTCTCTTCCAGGTTCTTGTGTTCTACCATCACTCATCCATGCAGGATTGCCCTCACCTGTGGCCAGGTACCAGGATCCCTGCTCCCTGGGCAAACACTACTGATGTCCGCAAGCTCACACAGGTGGTTCTCTCACAGACACACACACACACACACACACACACACACACACACACACACACAGATGTCTCACACACACAAACACCCAGGTGTCTCTCTCACACACACAAACACCCAGGTGTCTCTCTCACACACTAATGTTGTCTGTCCTTGCCATGGGATATAAGCATGTTTACACCACAGGTAACTCCTCGAGGGCCCCTGTCCTGTTTCAGGTGTTTAGGTCTCTCTCTCCCCTCTGTGGCCCACAGTTCCTGGACAGCACCCTGGAGGAGAGGTCCCAGCAGGGCTTCCATGTGTCCCAGGCCATCCTCACCCCCCGGACCCAGACCGTGCTGCGGGGCCTGGCCAGGGGGCTGAGGAAGCACCTGGTGGAAAGGTGTTTGTGAGGGGGGTGTGAGTAGTGGGTCATATAGTGTGGATGTATGAATGTATGTAGTGTGGATGAGTGTGTGTAATACTGTGAGCTGCCAGCAGATTACAAAACTAGAACTGTTAACAGATTTTTTGTTAACAGAGAGGCAGGACACGGTTAGGCAGGAAGAACAGAAATAAAAGATCTAACCAGGAAGTGAGGAGAGGGAGAGGTTCTCCAAATGCTCCTCACTGGAGCGTCAGTCTAACTTGACCCTCCTGCAACTTGTTTCCATGGAGACAGTACTCTTAGAGGAAGTCTCCTAATTTTGCATTTCCGAGGAAACAGGATAGTTTATTATCAGAACATAAACACAGTCTCTTCCTGCATCAGTCTGCAGCAGAACTTCACACTGTGTGTGTTCGTACCAAGCTGAACTGGAACTGTCACCTTCTAACACACACACTGTCTCTTACCTTCAAATAATCAATCTCCCCCTCCTCCTTCTCTCCCCCTCCTCCTTCACTCCCCCTCCTCCTTCTCTCCTCCTCCTTCTCTCCCCCTCCTCCTTCGATCCTCCTCCTCCTTCTCTCCCCCTTCTACTTCTCTCCCCCTTCTCTTTTCCTCCCCCTCCTCCTGCTCTCCCCCTCCTCCTGCTCTCCCCCTCCTCCTGCTCTCCCCCTCCTCATTCTCTCCCCCTCCCCCTTCTCTTCCCCCCCCAGGAACCTCCCCACTATCATGTCGTGGGTGGAAGCTCAGAGACCAGGTGTGGGCGGAGTCAACATCATTACCTCAGACTTTGTAGAGCTGCAGGACTTCTCCAACAAGGTCATCAGTCTGAACAGGCTCCTGGCTGAGCAGGCCCAGAAACCCTGCTGACCCCTGAACTCTAACCCTGCACACCCCTAACCCGCCTGACCTCTACCCTTTGATCTTCTGATCATGAACATGCCAGAAGTGAGGAACATGTCACCTTGGATCAAAGTGTTAAAGGAACAGATATCAGCTTTGTCCCCTCCCCTCCATCCAACATGGCAGCTGCACTATGGATCACATGACCCAGGAGCTCTGATCATGTGACAGACTCATGTCAACATGCACACTTCACTGGTGTCACTTCTGCATTGATGTGCTTTAATGCAGTGATGCTAGAACATATGAGCTCTAGAAGAAACTACAGAAGGTGTCATCTTCATTTGTTAAAGCATGTAAAGAACATAAAAATAACAGTCTCATAGTTTGTATATTATATATATTATAGTGTGTGTCTCTGTGGATCTGTGTGGGTCTGTCTGTGCATGTGTGTTGCATGTGTGTTGCATGTGTGTGTTGCATGTGTGTGTTGCATGTGTGTTTGTATTCCTGGGGTCCTGAAAACAAGAGAAAGAGAATTGGAGAATGAGAGAGGAGGAAAGAGAAGAGGAGGTGAAGAGAGGAGGTGAGAAGAGCAAGAGGAGGTGGAGAGAAGAGGAGGAGAGAAGAGGAGGAGAGAAGAGGAGGAGAGGAGGAGAGAAGAGGAGGAGAGAAGAGGAGGAGAGGAGGAGAGGAGGAGGAGAGGAGGAGAGAAGAGGAGGAGAGAAGAGGAGGAGAGAGGAGGAGAGAGGAGGAGATAAAAGGAGAAGAAGAGGAGCCCAGCTTGTCTGTGCGAAATATATTTTCTTTTCATTTTTGTGTCCCTTCCTCCCTCCACTAGTGTGAGGATGTGTGTTCCAGCCAAACCACATTGTTTACACTGTCATGTGTGGTCAGGAACTGTTCACACACACACTCACACACTCACACACACACACACACACACACACATTCACACACTCACACACTCACACACACACTCACACCTCCACAGTCTGTAGAGTCGTGACACAAGCCAATAGTGACCTGTCGGAGAGAATGAGCTGACTTAGCTACAGCTCCTCCAGCTCTCAAACACACACACACACACACACATTATAGACCCACTGGGCTGCCCTGGTTAACAAGGAGAGATTGAACCTGCCAGAGAGACTCCAAACATATATTATTGTAACTCACCCTGATGTTTAACTTTTAAAACCTTGTTTTTGACATGAAAAGCTCTGGATATGGAGATGAACATGGCTGCACTATGATAACGTACCGCTGAGCACCGCTATCATATGAATTCCATTGCGCACCTACGCGCCCCTGGTATGAGATGAAACGATGTGATTGTCTTCCTGGTGAAGGTCCAAAGATACCAGATACGACACTACAGACGTCCTCTTTATATTCTCAAACTATTATTGTCTCAAGACCCCAAAATGGAGTTAGGAAACATCTGTGAAAACAATGAATAGCTACTTACTGTAAAGGTCCAAACATTCAGTGTGGTTATATTAATGCTGTTTCTTTAAGATTTAAACTATTTTGCGATAATTTTGATTCGATTAAAACTAAAAGCAGACAAATGGCGCCAAACAGGCCACAGGGACACAGGGGCAACCATGAGTTCTGCTCTAATCACAAAGACGACAGAGTTTCAGTGTCTCTCTCTTCCTCTCTCTCTTCCTCTCTCTCTTCCTCTCTCTCTTCCTCTCTCTCTTCGTCTCTCCCCTGCTCTCCCCCCTGCTCTCCCCCCTGCTCTTCCCCTGCTCTCCCCCCTGCTCTCTCCCTCTCTCTCACCCAGACACACATGCAGAGGGAGGGTAACAGAGTTCTACTCCGCCCCTAGTCCTGTCCGCTCCTCCAGGTCTCATTCCAGCTGTGAAGCATTCCTGAGCTCTGTGCTCTTAACTGGCAGGGACTGAACTCTGTGTGTGTGTGTGTGTTCCTCTTTTCTGAGGAACCACAAGCCCAGCTGAGGAACACACAGGGAATGTGTTTGGGTTCTACTGGTAGGAGAAAGACGTGACACAATCGCTTGGACTAGAAAAAGAAGGAATCTTGTGTTGACTGCTATTTGTGATGACATCATTGGCTGGTCCAGCTTCCATGGTAAGATATTTATTTTAACATGTAGTTTACCTGGTGCTACTTACGGATGCTTTTTATAAGCTTTATATAAATATGAAACTGTTGTACCAGCTGTCTAAACATCCAGGGCTGGAGGAGGAGGGTCCCTGTGTTTAACCATCTCAGTCTCCTGGATCTTCCAACAGCTAATGCAGGGTTAGAGGCCAGTTGGCTGCACAGTGTTACAATGACAGCTTATTTCTTGACCTGTTACTTAATGATTCAATATGACGAGAGTGTTTTGAACAGGAGAAATTAAACAATCCACTTTTCCAATTTAGTTTGACAAACTCTTCGTCAGGTTACTAATCTGTGTGCAATGTTATGATGTTCGATGAACCAGTTACTGTAAGAAAAATACATTCAACCACTAATGTGTGTGTTCTAAATCAGGGGCTCTCTCTCCTCCTCTTCATCGTTCAGTCGTCCTGTGTGTGAGACCTTCTCCTCCAACACATCACGGTTGCTCCGGTTAGAAGTGAAAACATTAGCTGATCCGCTGCAGATGGTGGTTATGAGATCTTATGTTTTCCTAAACTGAACTCTATACCTCATATCTTATATTAGATTAGATTCAACTAATATATCAAATAACACATCCAGGACTGTGACAGTCCTTCTCAGGGTTATCCAGGTCCTTCTCAGGGTTATCCAGGTCCTTCTCAGGGTTATCCAGGTCCTTCTCAGGGTTATCCAGGTCCTTCTCAGGGTTATCCAGGTCCTTCTCAGGGTTATCCAGGTCCTTCTCAGGGTTATCCAGGTCCTTCTCAGGGTTATCCAGGTCACTCATTAGGTCATTTTTTATAATTGACCAGACAGTTCTATCCAAAGCAACATACAGATGCCTAGATGATATATTTATATACGTAAAAGTACAACAAAACATGAAGGTTTTGAAATGTAGAGGAATGTGTCTCAGGAGGGATCCTGTCCCTGACACACATGAGCGAACTGCTGAAGATCTGCCTGCCTAGACTTGCCCTGTTCACCTGGGCAAGAGAGGAGGGAGGAGAGGGGGACAGGGGGAGAGAAAAGGGGGAGGAAAT
>CM059304.1:14065000-14172500 GCA_030340665.1 Neosalanx taihuensis
ACACACTCACACTGCCTCCACAGTCTGCCTCCACACACTCACACTGCCTCCACAGTCTGCCTCTGTAGTCTTCCACACATATGTGAAACACGTGTGTCCTGGTGTTGCAGGGGTGACCCGTGTGGGGCGTGAGGATGCGTGTGTTCCCCAGGACATCGTGGTGCAGGGAGAAGGTATCGAGGCAGAACACTGCCTCATCATCAACCAGGGGGGCGTGGTCATCCTGGATCCCTGTGGACATGCTTGTGCCCTGGATGGGGTTCCTGTGACCTCCCCCACCCTCCTCACCCAGGGTAACACACCTTCCCCACCCTCCTCACCCAGGGTAACACACCTCCCCCACCCTCCTCACCCAGGGTAACACACCTCCCCCACCCTCCTCACCCAGGGTAACACACCTCCCCCACCATCCTCACCCAGGGTAACACACCTTCCCCACCATCCTCACCCAGGGTAACACACCTCCCCCACCATCCTCACCCAGGGTAACACACCTTCCCCACCCTCCTCACCCAGGGTAACACACCTTCCCCACCCTCCTCACCCAGGGTAACACACCTCCCCCACCCTCCTCACCCAGGGTAACACACCTCCCCCACCCTCCTCACCCAGGGTAACACACCTCCCCCACCCTCCTCACCCAGGGTAACACACCTCCCCACCCTCCTCACCCAGGGTAACACACCTCCCCCACCCTCCTCACCTCTCTCTCCCTCCCCCCCTCTCTCTCCTCTATCTCCACTCTAAACACACATTCTCAACTCCTTCATCTTTTCACTCCATGTTTCTTGTCTTTAAACACATATTCAGTCTTGCTTTGTTCAAGCAGACAGGTCAATACTGACGCTCCATGTCTTTTCTCAGTGTATTTGGTGTGTATAAACTGTGGAGGTCAGAGTGTAGTGCTGAGGGTTAGAGAGGAGCCTCTATAATGACATCATGAACACACATCTCTCTCTCTCTCTCTCTCTCTCTCTCTCTCACACACACACATGCATACTCTCTCACACACACACATGCACACACACACACTCTCTCTCTCACACACACACTCTCTCACACACACACACATGCACACACTCTCACACACACACATGCATGCACTCTCACACACACACATGCACGCACTCTCTCACACAAACACACACACACACACACACACACACACACTCTCTCTCACACACACACATACTCTCACACACACACATGCACGCACTCTCTCACATACACACATGCACACACTCTCTCACATACATATTCTCTCTCTCACACGCATACACACTCTCACACACACACTCGCCAAAATCGGTGACTGCAAGGAGCAAAGTCCTTTTAGAAATGATCTGACTTGATGTGTCCATTTTCACCCCCCCCCCCCCCCTTTACCTCTCACCCTGGTTTCTCTCTCCCTCTTTATTTTTCTTTATTTCTCTCCTCTCTCACATTAGAGAAGAACTGGTTAGTCTGGCCATGTCTGCTGTGTCGTGTTTTTTTTAGTCTTCTGACTCTAGACTGCAGGGTGCCTTGCTTACCCAGGTGTTGCAGAGGAAATAAGTCAGAAGACAAAGAAAGTGAGAGGGGCGGTGTGTATTCTAATACAGGACTGGGGGTCCCACAACGCCTGCTCTGGAAATCTCTTTTTATTTACATACAGTCGGAACCATTTACATTTCCAGCTGCTTTTCATTTTCACTCGATTTCGTAAACTTGTAAAGAGGAGGGGCGGGTATGATAGAGAGAGCAGGGAAGTTTCCAGACCCCTTTTCTGACTTGCTGGTCGACTTAACTCATGCAGCGAACCGCACAAAGCTTTTCTACCTTCCAGATCTGAGGACTTTACCTGTTTACCGAGTTTACTGAAGAAAAAGGTAAGTTTACACGTGTGTGGTGTGAGGAGGGCTGAGAGAGACAGAGAGAGAGACAGAGAGAGAGAGAGAGAGAGACGGGCTAGGGATCTACTGTATAACAATAACAGGACGGGATCTTGAGCATCTTTACTGTGTGTTGGTCACTTCATGCAGGAACGATGATCGTTTAGTTCACTTGGCGCCTCAATACTGAACTGCTGTTGAAGGAGCTTCAGTTGTGCGGGGATGTTCAGTATAGACGAGCTAAACTTTAAAGTGATCTGGTTCAGGTCTGATCTGGTTCAGATCTCTTAAAGGAGGAGGGTCGTGAGCACGAGAGACTCGCGATGAAGGAAACTAAAGATTTGAGAAATTAGTTCTTGTTTCGGATCGATTTAACAACAAACCACAACTTCAACGGAACTTCAACGGGGCAACTTGGTGCAAACAGTTCAGAACCGTGTTTCAGTGATTTACTGCGGTAAGTGAACCAGTGGGTCTCTGTTCCAAGATAAACACATAAGTGTAGAAGTCTATAAACAAGACTAGTGTAGACTGGAATGGTGTAGACTGGACTAGTGTAGACTGGACTGGTGCAGACAAGACTAGTGTAGACTGGACTGGTGCAGACAAGACTAGTGTAGACAGGACTAGTGTAGACTGGACTGGTGCAGACTTGACTAGTGTAGACTTGACTGGTGGGACTGGTGTAGACTGGACTGGTGTAGACTTGACTAGTGTAGACTGGACTGGTGTAAACATGTGTAGTGTAACTGGACTGGTGCAGACTGGACTAGTATAGACTGGACTGGTGTAAACATGTGTAGTGTAGACTGGACTGGTGCAGACTGGACTAGTGTAGACTGGACTGGTGTAGACTGGACCAGTGCAGACTGGACTGGTGGGACTAGTGTAGACTAGACTAGTGCAGACTGGACTGGTGCAGACTGGACTGGTGTAGACTGGAGTAGTGTAGACTGGACTACAGCTTCTGCTTTCATGTTTATAAAGGTTGAGGAGGATAAAATGTGCAGAAGCTTCTAGACGTATGTGTCTCTACAGTCTGTCCATCACAACTTAAAAAAAGGAAAGAATCATCTGGTCTCAGTATTTTTCCAGTGATGTTGACAATTTCATGGTTATCATTGTTCTGTTGGAAAGGTCCATGGATCTGTTGACTGAGGGATTTGGTTCCAGTTGCTGTTTCTACATATTGATGGTATCTTTGGGGTCGTGCTCTGTACATTAACCCTGAGTCATCATCTAATGGGGAGCTTCACTTTGAGGGTTAGACAGGCCAGGAGGAGAGACAGGAGGAGAGAGGATCTTAGACAGGAGAGGAGGAGAGACAGGAGGAGAGAAGAGGAGGTTAGACAGGAGGAGAGAGGATGTTAGACAGGAGAGGTTAGACAGGGGAGCAGGAGAGACAGGAGAGCAGGAGAGACAGGACAGGAGAGGAGGTTAGACAGGAGGAGAGAGGATGTTAGACAGGAGAGGTTAGACAGGAGAGGAGGGTTAGACAGGAGAGGAGAGGTTAGACTGGAGGAGAGAAGAGGAGGTTAGACAGGAGGAGAGAAGAGGAGGTTAGACAGGAGGAGAGAAGAGGAGGTTAGACAGGAGGAGAGAAGAGGAGGTTAGACAGGAGGAGAGAAGAGGAGGTTAGACAGGAGGGGTCATAACCAGTGGTTAGGGGTGTGTGTGTGTGTGTGTGTGTGTGTATGTGTGTGTGTGTGTGTGTGTGTGTATATATATTAGAGGTGAGTGTGTGTTTGTAGGATCAGACCGGGAGAATGTTTTCCAGATTGTTGAGCATCTGTGTCATCAAAGCTTCTGGTTTTTGTAGATGCAGCGGCAGGGTGTGTGTGTGCTGGATGTGTTTGTGTGGGGATGAGTGTGTGTGTGCTGGATGTGTTTGTGTGGGGATGAGTGTGTGTGTGCTGGATGTGTTTGTGAGGCAGGGTGTGTGTGTGCTGGATGTGTTTGTGTGGGGATGAGTGTGTGTGTGCTGGATGTGTTTGTGAGGCAGGGTGTGTGTGTGCTGGATGTGTTTGTGTGGGGATGAGTGTGTGTATTTATGTAGATTGCCCCCCCCAGCACAGGGGTGTGATTCCACATCACCATCTGAAACTCAGGTCAGCTGGCCAGACTAAACATACGCTCGTGTGTGTGTGTGCGTAACACACACTTACTCACACACACATGCTCACACATACACTGACACACACACTAACACATGTTCATACTGCTCCATTTCCAGGACATTTGTCAGACAGTGTGTCTTTACACAGGGAAGCCCTAACACATCTTTCTGTCTTCCCCCCTCTTTTCCTCCTCTGTTTTTCTTTCACCCCATCTCTACCGCCCCTCTCTCCCTTCATCTCTGTCTCTGTCTCTTTGTGGACCATGCTAGTAGGTTGACTATATAAACTACAACCCCCATCTCTACCGCCCCTCTCTCCCTTCATCTTTGTCTCTGTCTCTTTGTGGACCATGCTAGTAGGTTGACTTTATAAACTACAACCCCCATCTCTACCGCCCCTCTCTCCCTTCATCTTTGTCTCTGTCTCTTTGTGGACCATGCTAGTAGGTTGACTTTATAAACTACAACCCCCATCTCTCTTCCTCTTTCTCTCTTTTACATTTTTAAGATGAAAAGAAAATGGCCTCAAACAGATTTTCCATGTTGTCTTTTTTCCAGCCCCTCTCTGCTGTCTCCTCCCCTCTCTGCTGTCTCCTCCCCTCTCTGCTGTCTCCTCCCCTCTCTGCTGTCTCCTCCCCTCTCTGCTGTCTCCTCCCCTCTCTGCACTTTCCTTCTTGTGCTCCACCCCCCCCCCCCACCTCCCCTCCATCCCCCTCTGTGTTTTTGACTGTGTGTGTGTGTTCTCAGGGTTCTCTCTGTGTTTTTGACTGTGTGTGTGTGTTCTCAGGGTTCTCTCTGTGTTTTTGACTGTGTGTGTGTGTTCTCAGGGTTCTCTCTGTGTTTTTGACTGTGTGTGTGTGTTCTCAGGGTTTTCTCTGTGTCTGGGGAAGTCATACTTCTTCAGGTTTAACCACCCAGAGGAGGCGAGTCGTCTGAAGAGCATGTTTCCAAAGACAAGTCCTGCTTCCCCCCTGGTCTACAGCACAGGTACACACACACCTCACCCTGGTCTACAGCACAGGTACACACACACCTCACCCTGGTCTACAGCACAGGTACACACACACCTCACCCTGGTCTACAGCACAGGTACACACACACCTCACCCTGGTCTACAGCACAGGTACACACACACCTCACCCTGGTCTACAACACAGGTACACACACACCTCACCCTGGTCTACAACACAGGTACACACACACCTCACCCTGGTCTACAACACAGGTACACACACACCTCACCCTGGTCTACAGCACAGGTACACACACACCTCACCCTGGTTCCATCTCTCACACACACACCTACCTGGAACACACAGTGTGTGTGTGTGTGTGTGTGTGAAGGATGATATATTAGACCTTAGACACACCTGATCCCTCCAGAACTAAACCTGGAATGTTCTTCAAAGCAGTGCCCCTTTATCACCATGGTAATGCAGCTGTATTCTCCCGTCTCCATGGTGATTGATGGTGCGTTTGAACAAGGTGTGTGTGGAGTGTATCTGCTCTGTATCAGACACCCTGTCCAGACAGAAGGAATGCACACACACCAATACACACACACACCAATACACACACTAGTACACACATATGTCCTTACAGTGATCTATTTCCCTCTGGTTCTCTTTGTCTCTCAAACTGTTCCAGAACAATGTTATGGAGAGTTGATATGAGGACTTTGGGTGAAAATGTCCTTTTATGGAGCAGAGCTGTGTGTGTTGCTGTGTGTGTTGCTGTGTGTGTGTTGCTGTGTGTGTTGCTGTGTGTGTGTTTCCAGATCTTGTGATGTGTTTCTGCTCCACTTCTCTCTTCCATGGCAGCGTCTGACCTCTCAACCACACACTCACACACACTCCTCAAGACACACACATTCGTGCATACATAAACACCTCACACACACACACACACACTCCTCAGTACTCACACACACACTCTCACTCCTCAAACTCACTCACACCTCACACACTCACTCCAAAGGGAAGGGGGGGGGAGGGAGGGGGGAGGAGAGGGTGGAAGGGGGAGGAGAGGGGGGAGGAGAAGGGGAGGAAGGCGGTGGGAATCCTCCTTGTGTTTTTTCTAATTTTCTCAAATTCCATAGGAAAGATCTGCTTTACTTTGAGATGCTAGAACTACCATGTGTGTTGGTTTATATTACAGAGTAGTTGGTGTGTGTGCGTGTGTGCGTGTGTGTGTTTGACTCCAGCTCTGTTGTTTATGTTAGAACAGTTCTGCCAAAACCAGACTATGAATAACTCCAGGTTAGCTACAGGTACTAACCTTTGCATCCCTCTCTGTATCTGTGTCTGTGTCTGTGTCTGTCTCTGTGTCTGTCTCTGTCTCTGTGTCCCTCCCTCCCTCCCTCCCTCCCTCCCTCCCTCCCTCCCTCCCTCCCTCCCTCCCTCCCTCCCTCCCTCCCTCCCTCCCTCCCTCCCTCCCTCCCTCCCTCCCTCCCTCCCTCCCTCCCTCCCTCCCTCCCTCCCTCCCTCCCTCCCTCCCTCCCTCCCTCCCTCCCTCCCTCCCTCCCTCCCTCCCTCCCTCCCTCCCTCCAGACTATCTCAAGTTCAGCAGTGACTACGGTCATGCCCTAGGGGGTGGAGCCAGGGGCATGCGTTCGGCTTCTGAGCTCCGTGATTTGATGGACACGCTGCAACGCAAGAAGATCGCCCTGGAGACCAGCCTGAGAGCCAATGGAGAGGCTAGCCCTTCCTACTTTAGCATGACTCAGGTGTTGAGCATATCCCTGATTGGTTTAACTTGTTCCCAGCTCTTAAAGGGACAGGTGACATGTTTATAAGGCAGGTAGGATCCTTCAGCAGGTGATATAATTGTATTTTCTCTGTGTTCCTAGTGTCCACCTACAACACCAGCAACATGCCCCGCCCCCCAGACCTCAGCCTATCAGGAGCAGGCTAGGCGTCTGTATGGCTCTGAGCGCCCGCCCCTGTCTGGTAAATCAGCTGGTGCCTCTTCCTCCTCTGCCCGGCTCTCCATGACCCGTAACCAATCACAGGACAGCCTGCTGCTGGCCTCTGGCGAAGGCCGACGCCCCCCTCCCAGGCTCCTCTCCCATGCTCTCCATGTGGAATGGCGGTGGCTCCTCCTCCTCAGTTGCTGGTAGTGACAGCCTCCTCTCTCCTCCTCCCTCCTCCCGTCCCCCCCCAGGCGGTGCTGCCAGCATGCCTTCCAGCCCCCGTTTTGGCCGCCGTAGCCTTGGTAACCAGGAGCCAATCCCCAGCCCCCGGACCAGAAAGTACTCCACAGGTTCTCTGGTGGGCGGGTTGAAGGGTGTGGGGGGTAACCACAGTCGATCCATGCCCCGCCTTTGTTGCCCCACCTCACGTAGCCATGACAACGGATCTGGCAGCGTCACCTTGACGACCTTCCCTCCACGGCGCTCCGATCTCAACGGGAACACGGCCAACCCTCAAACCTCCCTCACCCAAGGGGAGGGCGTGGTCTCAATCTCACTCACCTCCAAGACTCCCACACCCGCACCCCCAGACGTCACTGTACCCGGCCGACCAAGGGCCCCCCCCAGCCCCCGTGTAGCCAAGAAACTCAGCCTCACCTCCAGCGCCCCAGACCCAGACAGGCCGGCCAGCTGTGAGGGCGAAGGGGGCGGAGGTCTGGGGGAGCGAAGGCAGTCGTTTGGGAAGGGGGGTGTGGTCCCCTTCAGAGAGAGGAGGGGCAGCATCAGCTCCCTGAGCGGGAATGAGGAGCTGAGCGACTATCATCAACACCAGAGAGACGAGAGGCTGAGAGAACAAGAGGTGCAGAGACTGGTGAGGAAGAGGGGGGAGGAAGAGGAAGAGGGGGGAGGGAGGAAGAGAGTGAGTAGGGAGTGAGGGATGAAGAGAGAGAGGATGAAGAGAGAGAAGATGGGAGGAAGAAAGGGGCAGCTAATGCTAACACACTGTAGCTCTACTTCATGGGCATTGTTAACATGCTAATATAGTTTAGCTCATAGCCAATGCTAACATACTAACACACTGAAAAAGCTATGTGTTGGTGAGACCAGATGAGAGAGCAAGGCTGCATTGCAGGTGGATGAATATACACACACACACACACCCTCACACAAACCCTCAGACACACACACACATGCACAAACACACCATACACACACATTCCAGTTCATATTGAATCCCTTTTAGTCTCTGCTTCTCTGGCAGTGTGCAGCCACACCGCCCTCTGCTGGACAGAAGGCCTTCATACACCAACCCTCTTGCACAGAGGGAGGAGGGAGGGAGAGAGAAAGGTTTATAGAGGGAAAGAGGGAGGGGGTGCAAGGTGTCTAGAGGGAGAGAGAGATTTCATTTCTATAAAGATCTAAAAAGGAGAGAAAGCAAGTGGAAGGGTTCATTATTCTAACATTCCTACATTAGAGCCATAGATCCAGATCTTGTTCCACTATCCCAAACGGTCTCCCTCTCTCTGTCTGTCTCTTTGCCTGTCTCTGTCTCTCTCTGTCTCTCTCCCTTTCTCTCCCTCTCTCTCTCTCCCTCTCTCTCTCCATCCCTCTGTCTCTCTCTCTGTCTCTCCCTCTCCCTCCCTCACTCTCCCTCTCTCTGCAGGAGTGTCAGCGTCTAGAGACGATCCTGTCCTTGTGTTCAGAGTTGGGCAGAGCTGAAGACCTAAGAGGGGGTGTGACCAGGGAGGTAGAGGTGAAAGGTCAGGTCTCTGCGGTGACTGACCTCCAGAACCTGACCCACCAGCTGGTGCAGCTGAGTAGCAGCCAGCCCAGTGGACAAGCCAGCCGCAATGGTTACTATGACGATGGGCACTCAGTCCAACAGAGGCGGAGCAGCTGTCAGCGTGAAAACAGGGCGGAGTCCCCGGCCATCAGCCTGCGAAGCTCCGCCCCTTCCCCCACCCTGCGTGCCCAGATTACCGATCAGGTCAGAGAGTTGGTGTCTCTCACTGTTACTGGCACGGCTACACACACACACACACACACACACACACACACACACAGCAAGAACAGAAGGTGATCTCAGAATGTGACGTGTGTGATATCATCAGCAGGTGCCGGAGGAGGCAGGGCAGGAAGTGAGGCGTGTGGAAGAGGCGAGGCAGCAGGAAGTGAGGCGTGTGGAAGAGGCGAGGCAGCAGGAAGTGAGGCGTGTGGAAGAGGCGAGGCAGCAGGAAGTGAGGCGTGTGGAAGAGGAGAGGATCCAGGTGCTCAACAACATGGAGGAACTGGAACAGAAGATCAAAGAGCTGGAGAACCAGATGGAGGAATCTGTTAGAGAGGTGGGGGAGGAGTCTGTTAGAGGAGGGGGAGGAGTCTGTTTGAGGAGGGGGAGGAGTCTGTTAGAGAGGTGGGGGAGGAGTCTGTTAGAGGAGGGGGAGGAGTCTGTTTGAGGAGGGGGAGGAGTCTGTTAGAGGAGGGGGAGGAGTCTGTTAGAGGAGGGGGTGGAGTCTGTTAGAGAGGTGGGGGAGGAGTCTGTTAGAGGAGGGGGAGGAGTCTGTTTGAGGAGGGGGAGGAGTCTGTTAGAGAGGTGGGGGAGGAGTCTGTTAGAGGAGGGGGAGGAGTCTGTTTGAGGAGGGGGAGGAGTCTGTTAGAGGAGGGGGAGGAGTCTGTTAGAGGAGGGGGTGGAGTCTGTTAGAGAGGTGGGGGAGGAGTCTGTTAGAGGAGGGGGAGGAGTCTGTTTGAGGAGGGGGAGGAGTCTGTTAGAGGAGGGGAGGAGTCTGTTAGAGGAGGGGGTGGAGTCTGTTAGAGAGGTGGGGGAGGAGTCTGTTAGAGGAGGGGGAGGAGTCTGTTAGAGGAGGGGAGGAGTCTGTTAGAGGAGGGGGAGGAGTCTGTTAAAGAGGTGGGGGAGGAGTCTGTTAGAGGAGGGGGAGGAGTCTGTTAGAGGAGGGGGAGGAGTCTGTTAGAGGAGGGGGTGGAGTCTGTTAGAGAGGTGGGGGAGGAGTCTGTTAGAGGAGGGGGAGGAGTCTGTTAGAGGAGGGGAGGAGTCTGTTAGAGGAGGGGGAGGAGTCTGTTAGAGAGGTGGGGGAGGAGCCTGTTAGAGAGGTGGGGGAGGAGTGTTAGAGTAGGGGGAGGAGTCTGTTAGAGGAGGGGGAGGAGTCTGTTAGAGAGGTGGGGGAGGAGTGTTAGAGTAGGGGGAGGAGTCTGTTACAGGAGGAGTCTGTTAGAGGAGGAGGAGGAGTCTGTTAAGGAGGGGAAGGGGTTTGTTAGAGGAGGAGGAGGAGCCTGTTAGAGAGGAGGGAGAGAGTGATGCATGGAGATGTTAATCTGTGTGTGTATGATAGGTGGAGGTGGAGCAGGCGCTGGTGGAGGCGGAGCAGGAGGCGGAGTTAGCGGCGCTGCAACAGGAGAAACAGGAAGTGGAAACCCTAAAAACCAAGATGGCCGCCCTGGAGGCCCAGGCACAGGAAGAGAAAATGCAGGTAGGACCTCTGCTAGCACGAGAAAAGGGCTGGAGAGAAGGTGTGTGTGGGTGTAGGTGTGTGTGTGAGCCTTGACTCGTCGGTGTGTGTGTGTGTGATATTTACATTTACATTTATTCATTTAGCAGACGCTTTTATCCAAAGCGACTTACAGTAAGTACAGGGGCATTCTCACTGAGGCAAGTAGGGTGAAGTGCCTTGCCCAAGGACACAAACATGTACATAAATAATGATATGTGTTCTCCAGCATACATTGCCATTGGCATGTGTGCAGTAACAGCCATACATGGATGTGCATATGGACATTTAAACACAGCTTGATGTTCATGTGACTGGTGTGTCTGTTCAGCTGGTATAAATATACACCTGTTAATACTGAAGGGGGAGAGAGATAGAGTTCAAAGGATTGAGAGAGGTTTGTTTGTGTGTGTGTGTGTGTGTGTGTGTGTCACCATTGACACCTTCCTCCCATGGCTCTCATGTTCAGGCTTGTTTCAGGAGTGTTCCATGAGCCCTCACAGCTCTCTCTCTCCCTTCCACCCTCCTCTCCTTAGCTCCTCTCTCTCTCTTCCTCTCTCTCTCTCTCCCTTCCACCCTCCTCTCCTTAGCTCCTCTCTCCCCCTCGCTCTCTCTCTCTCTCTTTAGTTCATTCAGCTTGGTCATCATAGTCGCTAGATTGCTTCCCCCCTCTTACTAACTCCACCTCCTCTGTTCTGTGTGTGTGTGTATCTGTGTGTGTATATCTGTGTGTGTGTGTGTATGCCTGTGTGTGTGATTGTGTGCAGGCGTGTGAACAGCTGCAGGTACAGAGAGGCAGGGTAGAGAACTTGGGTCACAGCATGTCTGAGCACCAATCTCAGCTTGACTGCTGTCCTGAGGCCCTGAAGGATCCTCTGAAGGAGCGGCTAACCAGGGTCAGTACACACACACACACACACACACAGTCACGCACACATAGTCACACAGACACACACTCATACAGACGCATAGTGTGTAGTGTATATATGTGGGGGGGAGGGTGTGTGTAGTGTATATATGGGGGGGGTGTGTGTAGTGTATATATGTGGGGGGGAGGGTGTGTGTAGTATATATATGTGGGGGGGAGGGTGTGTGTAGTGTATATATGTGGGGGGGGAGGTGTGTGTGTAGATTGATGCTTGTCTCTTCTCTCCTCCTTGGAGTTTTAAGAGCAGATATAAATATTCAATGTTCATTTTTACTGTATGTATTATACATTGATTATAAATGCTGTTATTTTGTTTGCTGTGTTTGTCTATATTACGTGTGTGTGTGTCAAGGTCTCTGATGTGTTGGATGCAGAGACTAAGCATTTTGAAGACTTGGAGTTCCAGCATCTAGAGAGAGAGAGTCGAAGAGATGAGGAGAAGGACTCAAGCAGAAACACACTCCTCCAAGACATCACACAATACCAGCGCAGCACAGTCACCCGCAAGGTGTGTGTGTGAGATAGAGACTTCTGTAAATGTGTGTGAGATAGAGACTTCTGTAAATGTGTGTGAGACAGGGACTTCTGTAAATGTGTGTGAGACAGGGACTTCTGTAAACGTGTGTGTTTTCCTCAGGAAAGGCTTGTGACCTTGAAGAAACAAGCGGCTCAAATTACACAGCAGGCCGAGCGAGAGAAGGACAGCTTCCTGCAGGAGAAAAGCAGCCTGCAGATGATGCTGCACAGGGTGGGTGATAGTGTGTAGGTGTTAGGGTGTGTTGGGGTGTGTTAAGGTGTGTTAGGGTGTGTTAAGGTGTGTTAGGGTGTGTTAGGGTGTGTTGGGGTGTGTAAGGGTGTGTTGGGGTGTGTTAGGGTATGTTAGGGTGTGTTAGGGTGTGTGTTAAGGTGTGTTAAGGTGTGTTAGGGTGTGTTAGGGTGTGTGTTAAGGTGTGTTAGGGTGTGTTAAGGTGTGTTAGGGTGTGTTAGGGTGTGTTAGGGTGTGTTAGGGTGTGTGTTAGGGTGTGTTAAGGTGTGTTAGGGTGTGTTAGGGTGTGTTAGGGTGTGTTAAGGTGTGTTAGGGTGTGTTAGGGTGTGTGTTAAGGTGTGTTAGGGTGTGTTAGGGTGTAGGTGTTAAGGTGTGTTAGGATGTGTTAGGGTGTGTTAAGGTGTGTTAGGGTGTGTTAGGGTGTAGGTGTTAAGGTGTGTTAGGATGTGTTAGGGTGTGTTAAGGTGTGTTAGGGTGTGTTAGGGTGTGTTAAGGTGTGTTAAGGTGTGTTAGGGTGTGTTAGGATGCGTTAGGGTGTGTTAAGGTGTGTTAGGGTGTGTTAGGGTGTGTTAAGGTGTGTTAGGATGCGTTAGGGTGTGTTAAGGTGTGTTAGGGTGTGTTAAGGTGTGTTAGGGTGTGTTAGGGTGTGTTAGGGTGTGTGTGTATATTTGGGTGTGTATATTTGGCTGTGTGTGTGTTTGTGTTCACCTGTCATTCATGTTATTCCATATTATTTCCTAATGTCTGTGTGTGTTTTAGGAGAAAGAGAACCTGGTGTCTCTGGAGAAGAAGTATGCTGACCTCACAGGTGGGCGGGGCTCCCCTCTCAGCCCTGGATCTCTTAAGGAGGTATGTCTGAATGACATCTGTCAATCACAATCCAGCCAAACAACTGTTAGGAACTGTTCTGCTATCAACAGTGACATCATGATAGGCAGGGCCTCCTTGGTCTGATAAGGTTTTCTCCGTCTCCTAGGATACAGCCTTATTCCCCCTAATCCTGCTGGTCTCATCCCTCCTATCTTCACAAAGAGTGTTCAGATACTGTCTCTCTCTCTCTCTGTCTAAAGAGTGTTGAGGTACTGTCTCTCTCTAAAGCGTGTTGAGGTATTGTCTCTCTCTCTAAAGAGTGTTGAGGTACTGTCTCTCTCTAAAGAGTGTTGAGGTACTGTCTCTCTCTAAAGCGTGTTCAGATACTGTCTCTCTATAAAGAGTGTTGAGGTACTGTCTCTCTCTCCAAAGAGTGTTGAGGTACTGTCTCTCTCTAAAGAGTGTTGAGGTACTGTCTCTCTCTCTAAAGAGTGTTGAGGTACTGTCTCTCTCTAAAGCGTGTTCAGATACTGTCTCTCTCTAAAGAGTGTTGAGGTACTGTCTCTCTCTAAAGCATTTCAGGTACTGTCTCTCTCTAAAGAGTGTTGAGGTACTGTCTCTCTCTCTAAAGAGTGTTGAGGTACTGTCTCTCTCTAAAGCGTGTTCAGGTAGTGTCTCTCCCTAAAGAGTGTTCAGGTACTGTCTCTCTCTAAAGAGTGTTGAGGTACTGTCTCTCTCTCTAAAGAGTGTTGAGGTACTGTCTCTCTCTAAAGCGTGTTCAGGTACTGTCTCTCTAAAGAGTGTTCAGGTACTGTCTCTCTCTAAAGCATTTCAGGTACTGTCTCTCTCTCTAAAGAGTGTTCAGGTACTGTCTCTCTCTCTAAAGAGTGTTGAGGTACTGTCTCTCTCTAAAGCGTGTTCAGGTACTGTCTGTCTCTCTAAAGAGTGTTCAGGTACTGTCTCTCTCTCTAAAGAGTGTTCAGGTACTGTCTCTCTCTCTAAAGAGTGTTCAGGGACTCTTTCTCTCTCTAAAGCGTTTTCAGGTACTGTCTCTCTCTCTAAAGAGTGTTGAGGTACTGTCTCTCTCTCTGAAGAGTGTTGAGGTACTGTCTCTCTCTCTAAAGAGTGTTCAGGTACTGTCTCTCTGTCTAAAGAGTGTTGAGGTACTGTCTCTCTCTCTAAAGAGTGTTCAGGTACTGTCTGTCTCTCTAAAGAGTGTTCAAGTACTGTCTCTCTCTCTAAAGCGTTTTCAGGTACTGTTTGTCTCTCTAAAGAGTGTTCAGGTACTGTCTCTCTCTCTAAAGAGTGTTCAGGTACTGTCTCTCTCTCTAAAGAGTGTTCAGGGACTCTTTCTCTCTCTAAAGCATTTTCAGGTACTGTCTCTCTCTCTAAAGAGTGTTCAGGTACTGTCTCTCTCTCTAAAGAGTGTTCAGGGACTCTTTCTCTCTCTAAAGCGTTTTCAGGTACTGTCTCTCTCTCTAAAGAGTGTTGAGGTACTGTCTCTCTCTCTGAAGAGTGTTGAGGTACTGTCTCTCTCTCTAAAGAGTGTTCAGGTACTGTCTCTCTGTCTAAAGAGTGTTGAGGTACTGTCTCTCTCTCTAAAGAGTGTTCAGGTACTGTCTCTCTCTAAAGAGTGTTCAGGTACTGTCTCTCTCTCTAAAGAGTGTTCAGGGACTCTTTCTCTCTCTAAAGCATTTTCAGGTACTGTCTCTCTCTCTAAAGAGTGTTCAGGTACTGTCTCTCTCTCTAAAGAGTGTTCAGGGACTCTTTCTCTCTCTAAAGCGTTTTCAGGTACTGTCTCTCTCTCTAAAGAGTGTTGAGGTACTGTCTCTCTCTGAAGAGTGTTGAGGTACTGTCTCTCTCTCTAAAGAGTGTTCAGGTACTGTCTCTCTGTCTAAAGAGTGTTGAGGTACTGTCTCTCTCTCTAAAGAGTGTTCAGGTACTGTCTGTCTCTCTAAAGAGTGTTGCAAACTGACACACTGCAACCGCAACTTCCCCACTGTGGGGAAAAATAAAGGATTATCTTATCTCAACCTGAGGACTGCTGCTGTTTTTGCTGCTTGATTGTGTCATTCTAATAAATTCTACATGAAACTAAACTCAAATTTGTAACAAGCATCCTGATTAAACCAAACTTTCATCGATCACGCTAATAATATGTTTCAAAATGGCTGTCTCTAATACTGTTTCAATATGTCTCTCTAATACTGTATGTCTAAATAAAGCATCACCTTGATTCTCTCCATGCCCCCCCCCACCCCCCCACTCTACTCCAGGGCTGTGTGACAGTCACTGACATCAATGAGCTTTACAACACTAACCACACCCCTGCCCCAGTTCTGACCAATCCCTGCCTTGAAATTGAGCCTAGCTCCTCCCCTGACGCCAGCAACCCAAAGACCGAGGAAAATCAGGTGTGTGTGTGTGATCAGGTGTGTATTTGTATAACAGTGTGTGTGTGTGATCAGGTGTGTATTTGTATAACAGTGTGTGTGTGATCAGGTGTGTATTACTGTATTTCCTTCTGTTCAGACTGTGTTCTGTATTGACATTTACATGTAGTCAATTATCAGACGCTCTTATCCAGGGTGACTTACAGCAAGTACAGGGACATTCCCTCTGAGGCAAGTAGGGTGAAGTGCCTTGCTCAAGGACACCACGTCACGTACCCACAGCTGGGAATCGAACTCACAACCTTCCAATTACTAACCCAACACCTTATCCACTGAGCCACATGACTCCTTATTCGTTGAGCCACATGACTCCTTATCCGCTAAGTCATTTGACTCCTTATCCACTGAGCCATTTGACTCCTTATCCTCTGAGTCATTTGACTCCTTATCCACTGAGCCACATGACTCCTTATCTGTTGAGCCATTTGACTCATTATCCACTGAGTCATTTGACTCCTTATCCTCTGAGTCATTTGACTCCTTATCCACTGAGCCACATGACTCCTTATCTGTTGAGCCATTTGACTCATTATCCACTGAGTCATTTGACTCCTTATCCTCTGAGTCATTTGACTCCTTATCCACTGAGCCACATGACTCCTTATCTGTTGAGCCATTTGACTCATTATCCACTGAGTCACATGACTCCTTATCCGCTGAGTCACATGACTCCTTATCCGCTGAGCCACATGACTCCTTATCCGCTGAGTCACATGACTCCTTATCCGCTGAGTCACATGACTCCTTATCCGCTGAGTCATATGACTCCTTATACACTGAGTCACATGACTCCCCCATGATTTCTTCCTGTTCAGCCCCTT
Source organism: Neosalanx taihuensis (assembly GCA_030340665.1). NCBI lineage: Eukaryota > Metazoa > Chordata > Actinopteri > Osmeriformes > Salangidae > Neosalanx > Neosalanx taihuensis. The sequence continues at coordinate 14,081,177 of CM059304.1, forward strand.
CACTTCCTGATCCTTCTCCTTCCTGATCCTCCTCCAATCCCCCTTCGCCCTTCAAAACACTCTTTGTTCATTGGCCAGAGGATACGGTGACCTATCGTGACCTTTCCCCTCTCCCTGACTCTCCTCCACCTCCTCTTCCTGTCAAAACACTCAGTTGCAACGACCAGGTAATGTGTGTGTGTCAGTAGGAGTGCATTTTGAAAGACCGTTGGTAAATGAGTGTGTGTGTGTTCTCAGCACTTCTGTTTAGTGGAGGAGAGGAAGAGGATGGCTCACCTGAGTGACACGCTGCCCAGGAAGAAGACAACACCCACTATTACTCCTCAGTTCAACTGCTCTACTCTGGGACGCAACTACTCTTCCAAGGTACATACACACACCAAACATGTACACACACCACACATGTACACACACACCCCATACGTACACACACACCTATGCATGCTCAAACATACTCACAGAAATATAGACAAGTTTTATTAGAAAATACTGATTTTTTTCTCTGTGTTCCTGCAACCCTCCAGTCCCATCAGTCCCATCAGTCCCATCAGTCCCTGGTCCAGAGCTGCAGCTGGGGAAGCATCTTGCCCAGAGTGCTGGCAGGCTCCAGCAGAGAGGCTCAGGCTCGCCGCTCACACAGAGGTACAGGACAGCTAATGACTGCTGGGGTGGCCCCAGAAGGAGGGGTTAGTCTGTTGGGGCGGACCCAGAAGGAGGGGTTAGTCTGTTGGGGTGGACCCAGAAGGAGGGGTTAGTCTGTTGGGGTGGACCCAGAAGGAGGGGTTAGTCTGTTGGGGTGGACCCAGAAGGAGGGGTTAGTCTGTTGGGGTGGACCCAGAAGGAGGGGTTAGTCTGTTGGGGTGGACCCAGAAGGAGGGGTTAGTCTGTTGGGGTGGACCCAGAAGGAGGGGTTAGTCTGTTGTCTCAGGAGAGAGAGCAGGAATTTGAGTGAAGGAGAGGAAACAGGAAACAATACCATTTACCCGAGTGTGTGTGTATTTGTGTATGTGTTTGTGTTTTTGTGTGTGTGTTTGTTTGTGTGTTTGCTTGTGTTGTGTGTGCGTGTGTTTGTTTGTGTGTGAGGTTTAGCCTTCCTGCCAGCCCCTAGGGCAGAGTCATCAGAAGGGTGGGCCTCTTATCTATGGGGGCAGATGGGATTGTGTGTCTGAGACACATGAATCTGATTGCTTCAGTCTTCAGCAGCTCTCTGCTCACTGTGGATCTACTGAGCTGTTCAGCTGTGCTGGGTTAGGTTAGGGGGTCCTGCTGTGTCAGGGATCACAGGTGTACCTGTGCTGGGTTAGGTTAGGGGGTCCTGCTCTGTCAGGGATCACAGGTGTACCTGTGCTGGGTTAGGTTAGGGGGTCCTGCTCTGTCAGGGATCACAGGTGTACCTGTGCTGGGTTAGGTTAGGGGGTCCTGCTCTGTCAGGGATCACAGGTGTACCTGTGCTGGGTTAGGTTAGGGGGTCCTGCTGTGTCAGGGATCACAGGACTGTGTACCTGTGCTGGGTGTCTTGCTGTGGCTGTGAGAGTTTTGTGGCCAGGAGGTTTGGAGAGGACCAGTGTGTGTTCCAGCATTAGGTAAGGGATACTCTCATTAGGTAAGGGATAGACACTCTCTCACACTCACACTCTCACACTCAAACTCACACACTCACACTCTCTCACACTCACACACTCACACTCTCTCACACTCACACACTCACACACTCACACTCTCTCACACTCACACTCTCACACTCTCACACTCACACACTCACACTCTCACACTCACACACTCACACTCTCAAACTCACACACTCACACTCTCTCACACTCACACACTCACACTCTCTCACACTCACACACTCACACACTCACACTCTCTCACACTCACACACTCACACTCTCTCACACTCACACACTCACACTCTCACACACACAGAGTTAGGAGGGGTGGTTTCGATGTGGTTCAGGTTAGGTTTGATGTTGTGTTTTCTTTTATTTAGAACCTGAGATGTCTTGATTTGCCATCAGGTTTCCTAACCCTAAGCTCCGCCCACACAGGTCACACCAGCTCCCGTGCAAGCTCCGCCTCCCAGAACAACGTCTACCTAGACTCGTTTGGTTACCGTGACAATGGCCAGGCCTTCGACACCATGAGCGTAGACAGCTCGGACTCCATGGAAACCAGCATCTCCGCTTGTTCCCCTGACAACGTCTCATGGTGAGTGTGTGAATGTGTTTACTGTAGACTGGTACTGTGTAGAGGAGCAGGAGAGGAGAGGGGTAACACTGTCGGGGGGTGGGGGGGTGCAGGAGAGGAGAGGGGTAACACTGTCCGGGGGGGGGGGGGGGGGGGCAGGAGAGGAGAGGGGTAACACTGTCAGGGGGAGGGGGCAGGAGAGGAGAGGGGTAACACTGTCAGGGGGAGGGGGCAGGAGAGGAGAGGGGTAACACTGTCAGGGGGTTCTCATGTTGTAGCAGGTTCATATGCATCATGATTGATTGCATTTTATATGTGAAAAAACCTTTGTGTTGCAGTTCCAGCACATCAAACATGTCCAAACTAGAGGAGATGGAACGCTTGTTGAGAGAAGCCCAGGCAGAGAAACACCGCATGCTAGAACACAAGGTAGAACACAGAGAAACACTGCATGCTAGAACACAAGGTAGAACACAAGGTAGAACACAGAGAAACACCGCATGCTAGAACACAAGGTAGAACACAGAGAAACACTGCATGCTAGAACACAAGGTAGAACACAGAGAAACACCGCATGCTAGAACACAATCTTTGCACATCTGTTCTTTTGCTCAATCGCATCATTTGCACTACCTGTACATACATGCTACCCGGTAATTTCTGCTTGTATAATTTGTATCTGTACATACCCGGATTGAATCTGTACATACCCTGTATATTCTGTCTATACTGTTCATAATATGTATATTCTGAGTATATCCATATTATTATATTCTGTTGTTAATAACTGTTTTGCACTTCTGGTTGGATGCTAACTGTATTTCGTTGCCCTGGACTTGTACCTGTGTAATGACAATAAAGTTGAATCTAATCTAATCTAATCTAATCTAACACAAGGTAGAACACAGAGAAACACTGCATGCTAGAACACAAGGTAGAACACAGAGAAACACTGCATGCTAGAACACAAGGTAGAACACAGAGAAACACTGCATGCTAGAACACAAGGTAGAACACAGAGAAACACTGCATGCTAGAACACAAGGTAGAACACAGAGAAACACTGCATGCTAGAACACAAGGTAGAACACAGAGAAACACTGCATGCTAGAACTCAAGGTAGAACACAAGGTAGAACACAGAGAAACACTGCATGCTAGAACACAAGGTAGAACACAGAGAAACACCGCATGCTAGAACACAAGGTAGAACACAGAGAAACACTGCATGCTAGAACACAAGGTAGAACACAAGGTAGAACACAGAGAAACACTGCATGCTAGAACACAAGGTAGAACACAAGGTAGAACACAGAGAAACACTGCATGCTAGAACACAAGGTAGAACACAGATAAACACTGCATGCTAGATCACAAGGTAGAACACAGAGAAACACTGCATGCTAGAACACAAGGTAGAACACAAGGTAGAACACAGAGAAACACTGCATGCTAGAACACAAGGTAGAACACAAGGTAGAACACAGGCACATAGACATTTCTGTAGCACACAGGCAGACTGACAGGTGTGTGTTCGGGTGTGCAGGAGCGAGAACAGGAGGTGAAGTGTGCACTGGAGGAGGAGCGGAGGAGGAGGGAGGAGCTGGAAGTCCGTCTGCAAGAGGAGACCAGCAGGAGGCAGAAGATGATTGACAGGGAGGTGAAACTTAGGGAGAAGCAGAGAGCACAGGTACCAGAGATGACCCCTCACCCCTCACCTCCTCACCCCTCACCTCCTGACCTGTCACCCCTCACCTCCTGACCCCTCACCCATCACCTCCTGACCCCTCACCCATCACCTCCTGACCTGTCACCCCTCACCTCCTGACCTGTCACCCCTCACCTCCTCACCTCTCACCTCATGACCTCTAACCCCTCTCCTCCTGACCCCTCCCCTCCTGACCTCTCACCCCTCACCTCCTGACCCCTCACCTCCTCACCCCTCACCTCCTGACCTCTAACCCCTCACCTCCTCACCCCTCACCTCCTGACCCCTCACCTCCTGACCCCTCACCCCTCCCCTCCTGACCCCTCACCTCCTGACCCCTGATCTCTGCCCTCTGTCAGTCTCGGCCGTTGACCCGTTACCTACCAGTGAGGAAGGATGACTTTGACCTGCGGAGCCACATAGAGTCTGCTGGTCACAGTGTGGACACCTGCTTCCACCTGTCCTTAACAGAGAAGACTTGTCGAGGCTTCCTGGTCAAGATGGGCGGCAAGATCAAGACCTGGAAGAAACGCTGGTTTGTGTTTGACCGCAACCGGAGAACTCTGTCCTACTATTCAGGTAACCTCTCTTCAGACTTGCTGCGTGTGTGTGCACATGCTACATTTAAAGTGTGTGTGCACATGCTACATTTAAAGTGTGTGTGCACATGCTACATTTAAAGTGTGTGTGCACATGCTACATTTAAAGTGTGTGTGCACATGCTACATTTAAAGTGTGTGTGTCTTTGATGCAGACAAGCATGAAGCAAAGATGAAAGGCGTCATCTACTTCCAAGCCATAGAAGAAGTTTACTACGACCACTTAAAGAATGCTCACAAGGTAGGCTGCACATTCTGAGAGGAGTGTCCTCATCTAATATCACCATCTATATACTGATATATATGGTATCACAATGAAGTATTGTCATCATTCAAAAACTAAAATTTACGTTGAATATCACCATAAATTACCATAAAAATCCCAAAAATTTTTATTTCACTGCTTTATTCTTCCCTGCATTCCTCCTTTTCCCCCCCTCTCCTCTTCTCCCCCTCTCCTCCTCCTCTCCCCCTGTCCTCCCCCTGTCCTCCCTCTCTCCTCCTCTTCCCTGCTCCCCCTCTCCTCCTGTCCTCCCCCTCTCCCCCTTCATTCCCCCTCTCCTCCTCTTCCCTGCTCCCCCTCTCCTCCTGTCCTCCCCCTCTCCCCCTGTCGTCCCCCTCTCCTCCTCTTCCCTGTTCCCCCTCTCCTCCTCTCCCCTGTCCCCCTTTCCTCCTCTTCCCTGTTCCCCTCTCCTCCTCTTCCCTATCCCCCCTCTCCCCCTGTCGTCCCCCTCTCCTCCTCCCCCTGCTTCTCGTCCACAGAGCCCTCAGCCCTCCCTGACATTCAGTGTAAAGACCCATGACCGGGTCTACTACATGGTGGCTCCCTCACCTGAGGCTATGAGGGTCTGGATGGACGTCATAGTCACTGGTGCGGAGGGATACACCCAGTTCATGGTGTAAACGGGTTGATGCGGCCCCGGCGGAGGGACACCTGCAGCATGTAGTTCTGATATCAGTTCTGACTGTACTCATTTTTTGTGCTTTTGCTTGATAAATTGACTAGGATTGGACAGTCCTTATTCACTATGATTTAACGTAAACAATACTTTTTTCATTGTATGATGTCTTAATAACTTAGCCACTTCAGATTTTTGTGTTAGCTATATATATACAGGTATATATATATGTATATATATCGTTTAGATGTGACTGAAGCAGTGTATTGTAAGAGGATAGTTTATATACAGATCAGCTTGACCCTAAGTGACGTTATACTGGCCATACTGAGGGGGTTGTGTGAGAGATAAAGACAAACATTTCTTGTGCTTTAATAACAGAATAATGTCAGCTGTCCAGGTTTAGTAACTAGACTTGTCAGATACTAGATGGCATCATAACAGGCACATAGCTATGTGATTGGTCAAATCCCAGGTGACATCACACATGTGATTGGTCAAATCCCAGGTGACATCACACATGTGATTGGTCAGATTCCAGATGAGATCATCACACATAGCTATGCTGGACTGGCTAACGAGAGAAATTGCTAATGTTTATGAATGGCTAATGAATGGCTAATGTTTATCTACTACTGTTGTTCTGTATGACTGACTAGATGTTAACATCCAGGTGACCTATGACCTCACTGACTAGATGTTAACAGCCAGGTGACCTATGACCTCACTGACTAGATGTTAACAGCCAGGTGACCTATGACCTCACTGACTAGATGTTAACAGCCAGGTGACCTATGACCTCACTGACTAGATGTTAACATCCAGGTGACCTATGACCTCACTGACTAGATGTTAACAGCCAGGTGACCTATGACCTCACTGACTAGATGTTAACAGCCAGGTGACCTATGACCTCACTGACTAGATGTTAGGGTCCAGGTGACCTATGACCTCACTGACTAGATGTTAACAGCCAGGTGACCTATGACCTCCCTGACATGTCAGCACTCAGTATGTCATGACTCTTGATGTGTCCTTGTTATTGCTATGATGAGCTGAACTGAGTCCTTGAGAACAGGGAGAACATCTTGTAGCACTGTTGCATCATCCCAGTATGAAAGTGGTCTAAATATCAGTGGATGTGATAACAAGCTTGAAGCTTAGTCACTTTGTTTCTGATTTTATCAGTTAAAAATCACATGATGAATCCAGTTCCACGTCCTGAACTTGGGGATTCTGTTGTCTTATCAAGATTGGACATTATTATCATTATTATTATTATCTTTATATATCAGGTGTCTCATTTTATTACCACAAAATTTCTATTCATGTGAATTGAGCTATAATGATTTACAATCAAGTCAAAAATATTTGTATATTTCAAACTATAAACAGGCTCAATACATTCTATATATTATGCTATAGATACTATGCTGTCATATTGATGTTAATGCATGTCTATAATCTTGCAAAAATAAAACACAGATTTTGTACATTCAGTGTGGTGGGTTTATGCTAAGGATGAGCTTGACCTATTTCAATCTTTCAAAACTATTTCAAAATTATTTTTTTAACCTTTAAAAACATTATTTAACAGGGTTAGGGTTAGCACAACAATTTATTTTTCTACAAATGATGATGATGTCACTAAACTGGATTGCACATCGCCAAACCTCAGCTGGTCAGACTCGCGCCATACAGATACCTTTGTCAACCACTAGATGGCAGCTTAATATCAATAATCATGCAGTCAAAATCAGAATTACTTTATTAATCCCCGAGGGGAAACTCTTTAGTAACAACAGCACACAGTCTCATCAAGACTCTCCTTTCCTAACCCTGCAGACTCTCTCCTTTCCTAACCCTGCTGAATGTAAGTGTTTGAGTCGTTTACGACGTGATGACGTGTTGACGTGATGACGCAGCCTGTCTGGTTCGACAGTTTATCGCATTTGGAAACTTTATGAAAAGAAAACAAGTTTCTTTCTTGTCTGTCTGGATCAGATAAAGTTGTATTTCCATTAATAAGGGGTCTTTAAAACTCACAACTTAATATGGATTTTAATGTGAAGAGATTAGCTGCGGACGCGGGCACATTTCTCAGCCGTGCTGTTCAAGTAAGTTGGGATGTTTTAACTCGAGTCATGAGCTAACTAGCTAACTAGCTTAGCATGTCTTGAACTAGCTAACCCCGTGGAGCTTCATACTGCTTCATGCTGCTTCATGCTGCTTCATACTGCTTCATGCGGCTTCATACTGCTTCATGCGGCTTCATACTGCTTCATACTGCTTCATACCGCTTCATATGTGCTTCATACTGCTTCATGCTGCTTCATACTGCTTCATGCTGCTTCATACTGCTTCATATCTGCTGCTGAAGCATCATGTCTCAGTTTGAGTAACACCCAACATGCTGAAGGTGTATTTTGATTGTAGCTAAGCTAGCAAAGCTGTTTTAATGTTAATGTTGGTTAGCTACTCACCAACTAGCTGTTTATTATTAGCTGTTAAATAGAAGCTGATAACTAGAAATGTCTGAATATCTTGACAACTTCATGTTATTGTTTATGTTGTGTAAAATCCTGGGACCAGTCAACAAATCTGTAGTTTAAAACAGAACCCGCTAGATGGGGGCCCCAGCCTGTCTCAGAGGGGGGCCCAGCCTGTTTTAGAGGGGGGCCCCAGCCTGTCATAGAGGGGGGCCCAGCCTGTTTTAGAGGGGGGCCCCAGCCTGTTTTAGAGGGGGGCCCTAGCCTGTCTCAGAGGGGGCCCCCAGCCTGCCTCAGAGGGGGGCCCTAGCCTGTCTCAGAGGGGGGCCCTAGCCTGCCTCAGAGGGGGGCCCCAGCCTGCCTCAGAGGGGGGCCCTAGCCTGTCTCAGAGGGGGCCCCAGCCTGTTTTAGAGGGGGGCCCCAGCCTGCCTCAGAGGGGGGCCCTAGCCTGTCTCAGAGGGGGCCCCAGCCTGTTTTAGAGGGGGGCCCCAGCCTGTCTCAGAGGGGGCCCCCAGCCTGTCTCAGAGGGGGGCCCCAGCCTGTCTCAGAGGGGGGGGCCCAGCCTGTTTTAGAGGGGGGCCCAGGGAACCTGTTACACAGCAGAGTTTATCACAATGTCAAATATAAAAGATTCACTTTAGAAGTGCATGTAGTTATATCAAGTTCTAAAGCATGTTGAAGTGTCATGGTGGATTCAAACAGCTGCTGAATGACTGATATTTGTGACTCAGTTCACAGAGGAGAAGCTTGGTCAAGCAGAGAAGACAGAACTGGACAGTCACCTAGAGAACCTGCTGCTCAGGGCTGAGAGCACCAAGCTGTGGACTGAGAGAGTGTTGAAGCAAACCGAGGTACTGCTGCAGCCCAACCCCAGTAAGTACCAGCTCACCTGGGCCCTGTACCAGCTCACCTGGGCTCTGTACCAGCTCACCTGGGCTCTCAGTAGCAGCTCACCTGGGCTCTGTACCAGCTCACCTGGGCTCTGTACCAGCTCACCTGGGCTCTGTACCAGCTCACCTGGGCTCTGTACCAGCTCACCTGGGCTCTCTGTACCAGCTCACCTGGGCTCTCTGTACCAGCTTACCTGGGCTCTCTGTAGCAGCTCACCTGGGCTCTCTGTAGCAGCTCACCTGGGCTCTCTGTACCAGCTCACCTGGGCTCTCTGTACCAGCTCACCTGGGCTCTCTGTAGCAGCTCACCTGGGCTCTCTGTACCAGCTTACCTGGGCTCTCTGTAGCAGCTCACCTGGGCTCTCTGTAGCAGCTCACCTGGGCTCTCTGTACCATTTCACCTGGGCTCTTTGTACCAGCTCACCTGGGCTCTGTACCAGCTCACCTGGGTCCCCAGCCTGGTCCCCAGCCCTCTGTACCAGCTCATCTGTAGACTGGCTTGTCCCTGGACAGTCTCTATTTAACAGCTGTACCAGCCCTGCTGTGGAGTCTTGTGATTCTCCTCCCTGATTAAGTTCCTGCTGTGCTGCAGATGTGAGGATAGAGGAGTTTCTGTATGAGAAGCTGGAGAAGAAAGCTCCCACACGCATGAACAACCATGAGCTACTGGGACAAACCATGATGGAGGCAGGAAGTGAGTTTGGTCCTGGCACAGCCTATGGTGAGCTCACACATGCACGCTTGTACCATTGTGACATTGTTTGTAAAAAGGGCTTTACAAATAAATGTTGATTTAATGCACTCTCTCTCTCTTTGACTCTCTGTTTCTATCTCTCTGCCTCTGTCTCTCTGTTTCTCTCTCTCTGCCTCTGTCTCTCTCTGACTCTCTGTTTCTCTCTCTCTGCCTCTGTCTCTCTCTGACTCTCTGTTTCTCTCTCTCTGCCTCTGTCTCTCTCTGACTCTCTGTTTCTCTCTCTGCCTCTGTCTCTCTCTGACTCTCTGTTTCTCTCTCTCTCTGCCTCTGTCTCTCTCTGACTCTCTGTTTCTCTCTCTCTGCCTCTGTCTCTCTCTGACTCTCTGTTTCTCTCTCTCTGCCTCTGTCTCTCTCTAACTCTCTGTTTCTCTCTCTCTGCCTCTGTTTCTCTCTGACTCTGTTTCTCTCACTCTGCCTCTGTCTCTCTCTGACTCTCTATTTCTCTCACTCTGCCTCTGTCTCTCTCTGACTCTGTTTCTCTCTCTCTGCCTCTGTCTCTCTCTGACTCTCTGTTTCTCTCTCTCTGCCTCTGTCTCTCTCTGACTCTCTGTTTCTCTCTCTCTGCCTCTCTCTGCCTCTGACTGTTTCTCTCTCTCTGCCTTTCTGCCTCTGACTCTGTTTCTCTCTCTCTGCCTCTGTCTCTCTCTGACTCTCTGTTTGTCTCTCTCTGCCTCTGTCTCTCTCTGACTCTCTATTTCTCTCTCTCTGCCTCTCTCTCTCAATTCAATTCAGCTTTATAAGCATGACAGTTATTACAACCGTATTGCCAAAGTTAGGGGCAGAGCAACAGATACAGACATCAACAATATCAGTTAGAAACAACATAAGGAACTGGAGCTAGTATTTTATATATATAAAAGATAGGATACAAATACATGTGTGTTTGTGTAACACTGATGATCAAACTGTCAACAAATAGATATTTATATATTTATTTTAGTTCTCTCTCTCTGTCTCTCTCTCTGTCTCTCTCACTGTCTCTCTCTCTGTCTCTCTCTCTGTCTCTCTCTCTGTCTCTCTCACTGTCTCTCTCTCTGTCTCTCTCTCTGTCTCTCTCACTGTCTCTCTCTCTGTCTCTCACACTCTCTCTCTCTCTCTCTCACTCTCTGTCTCTCTCTCTCACACTCTCACTCTCTCTGTCTCTCTCTATCACACACACACACTCTCTCTCTCTCTCTCTCTCTCTCTCTCTCTCTCTCTGTCTCTCTCTCTCGCTCTGTCTCGGCCTCTCTCCGAATCAAAAGTTTCCATTATGTTCATCTGTGATACTGTTAGCCTATATAATATGATAAACCCTCATCTCTACAACCGACAGGAAACGCGCTCATCAAATGTGGTGAGACGGAGAAGCAGATAGGAGGTGCAGAGAGGGAGTTCATCCAGTCTTCTGCCATCAACTTCCTGACACCCTTCAGGAACTTCCTGGAGGGAGATTTCAAAACCATCTTGGTGAGTGGCAAACAGGAAGTGCTCCTGGCAAACAGGAAGTGCTCCTGGCAAACAGGAAGCACTCAGTTTGTGGGTTTGAATCCCGGCCTTGCCAACATGACATTGTGTCCTTGGGTGAGGCCCTTCACCCTACTTGCTGTAAGTCACTCTGGATAAGAGTGTCTGCTAAATGACTGAATGTAAGTTAGCTAGCTAGCTACCTGTGTGTGTGTTCTGTTGGTAGGAGTTAGCTAGCTAGCTGTGTATGTTTTGGCATGTGTGTATGTGTGTGTACATGTACAGAATGTGTGTAACATGTACAGAATGTGTAACAATGTGTGCAGAAGGAGCGAAAGCTGCTGCAGGTGAAGCGTCTGGATCTGGACGCTGCCAAGACCCGGCTGAAGAAGGCCAGAGTAGCAGATGCCAGAGCAGTGGTCAGTACACACACTCATTAACACACCAGCAGTCAATTTTACTTCCTGTACCAAAAGGTTATCTTCCAGCTAATAATTGTCATCTGGCTGTTGTCTTTTGTCTCATATCAGTGTGTGTGTGACAGTGTGAGACTGTAGTTACACAACCAAGACCTTAAACCTTCTTTAACATGACCAACTTATTCACAAAGGGCAGTTAACGAACAGACTCAGGTCACAAACAGAATCAGTTCACACAGTGTGAGGACATGCACACAGACACACACACAGACACACACACATTGTGAGGACATGCTGGGTCTGGCTGACTAACAGCTGTAATAACTCTGTCTGTTTTCACTGATGCAAACGAGCAGATGAGCCCATAGGAAGGTGAAGGAGGTAAGTGGAATGTTGGGCCCATTGTTGAACTGAGCAAAGGCACACACACACACACACACACACACACACACACACACACACACCTTGGTAGCAGTGTTACCAAACTCTGTCCAATCAGCTGCCCCTCCCATAACCTCTATCCAATCAGCTTGCATGATACCATGTCTGTAACCCTTTCTCTTGGTGTGTGTGTGTGTCTAGGCAGAGCAGGATCTCAGGATGACCCAGAGTGAGTTTGACAGACAGGCTGAGATCACCAGGCTTCTACTGGAGGGAGTTAGCAGCACCCATGTAAGCACACACACACACACCCATGTAAGCACACACACACACACACACACACACCTATGTAAGCACACACACACACACCCACACCCCCCCCCCCACACAAACACACACACACATATGTAAGCATGGTGACCCTCCACCCCCCATGGTTTCTTCCTGTGGTTCCCCTTAACCCTAAACCTGGATGACTTCTGCATCTGTTCCTCTTGTCCCCCCCCCCCCAGGCCCACCATCTGCGCTGTTTGGATGACTTTGTGGAGGCCCAGACAACCTACTATGCCCAGTGTTACCAGTACATGGTGGATCTCCAGAAACAACTGGGGAGGTGAGATCACCCTCCCCCTCCTCTGTCACATTATCCTCCCCCTCCTCTGTCACATTATCCTCCCCCTCCTCTGTCACATTATCCTCCCTCTCCTCTGTCACATTATCCTCCCCCTCCTCTGTCACATTATCCTCCCCCTCCTCTGTCACATTATCCTCCCCCTCCTGTCACATTATCCTCCCCCTCCTCTGTCACATTATCCTCCCCCTCCTCTGTCACATTATCCTCCCCCTCCTGTCACATTATCCTTCCCCTCCTTTGTCGCATTATCCTCCCCCTCCTGTCACATTATCCTCCCACTCCTCTGTCACATTATCCTCCCCCTCCTCTGTCACATTATCCTCCCACTCCTCTGTCACATTATCCTCCCCCTCCTTTGTCGCATTATCCTCCCCCTCCTGTCACATTATCCTCCCCCTCCTGTCACATTATCCTCCCCCTCTTGTCACATTATCCTCCCCCTCCTGTCACATTATCCTCCCCCTCCTTTGTCACATTATCCTCCCCCTCCTGTCACATTATCCTCCCCCTCCTTTGTCACATTATCCTCCCCCTCCTTTGTCACATTATCCTCCCCCTCCTTTGTCACATTATCCTCCCCCTCCTGTCACATTATCCTCCCCCTCCTCTGTCACATTATCCTCCCCCTCCTCTGTCACATTATCCTCCCCCTCCTTTGTCACATTATCCTCCCCCTCCTGTCACATTATCCTCCCCCTCCTTTGTCACATTATCCTCCCCCTCCTTTGTCACATTATCCTCCCCCTCCTTTGTCACATTATCCTCCCCCTCCTCTGTCACATTATCCTCCCCCTCCTCTGTCACATTATCCTCCCACTCCTCTGTCACATTATCCTCCCCCTCCTTTGTCGCATTATCCTCCCCCTCCTGTCACATTATCCTCCCCCTCCTGTCACATTATCCTCCCCCTCTTGTCACATTATCCTCCCCCTCCTGTCACATTATCCTTCCCCTCCTGTCACATTATCCTCCCCCTCCCATCACATTATCCTCCCCCTCTTGTCACATTATCCTTCCCCTCCTGTCACATTATCCTCCCCCTCCTGTCACATTATCCTCCCCCTCCTGTCACATTATCCTTCCCCTCCTGTCACATTATCCTCCCCCTCCTCTGTCACATTATCCTCCCCCTTCTGTCACATTATCCTCCCCCTCCCGTCACATTATCCTCCCCCTCTTGTCACATTATCCTTCCCCTCCTGTCACATTATCCTTCCCCTCCTGTCACATTATCCTCCCCCTCATCTGTCACATTATCCTCCCCCTCTTGTCACATTATCCTCCCCCTCCTGTCACATTATCCTCCCCCTTCTGTCACATTATCCTCCCCCTTCTGTCACATTATCCTCCCCCTCCTGTCACATTATCCTTCTCCTCCTGTCACATTATCCTCCCCCTCATCTGTCACATTATCCTCCCCCTCTTGTCACATTATCCTCCCCCTTCTGTCACATTATCCTCCCCCTCGTGCCACATTATCCTCCCCCTCCTGTCACATTATCCTCCCCCTCCTGTCACATTATCCTCCCCCTCCTCTGTCACATTATCCTCCCCCTTCTGTCATATTATCCCCCCCCTCCTTTGTCACATTATCCTCCCTCTCCTTTGTCACATTATCCTCCCCCTCCTGTCACATTATCCTCCTCCTTCTGTCAAATTATCCTCCCCCCCCCTTTGTCACATTATCCTCCCCCTCCTGTCACATTTTCCTCCCCCTCCTTTGTCACATTATCCTCCCCCTCCTTTGTCACATTATCCTCCCCCTCCTCTGTCACATTATCCTCCCCCTCCTCTGTCACATTATCCTCCCACTCCTCTGTCACATTATCCTCCCCCTCCTTTGTCGCATTATCCTCCCCCTCCTGTCACATTATCCTCCCCCTCCTGTCACATTATCCTCCCCCTCTTGTCACATTATCCTCCCCCTCCTGTCACATTATCCTTCCCCTCCTGTCACATTATCCTCCCCCTCCCATCACATTATCCTCCCCCTCTTGTCACATTATCCTTCCCCTCCTGTCACATTATCCTCCCCCTCCTGTCACATTATCCTCCCCCTCCTGTCACATTATCCTTCCCCTCCTGTCACATTATCCTCCCCCTCCTCTGTCACATTATCCTCCCCCTTCTGTCACATTATCCTCCCCCTCCCGTCACATTATCCTCCCCCTCTTGTCACATTATCCTTCCCCTCCTGTCACATTATCCTTCCCCTCCTGTCACATTATCCTCCCCCTCATCTGTCACATTATCCTCCCCCTCTTGTCACATTATCCTCCCCCTCCTGTCACATTATCCTCCCCCTTCTGTCACATTATCCTCCCCCTTCTGTCACATTATCCTCCCCCTCCTGTCACATTATCCTTCTCCTCCTGTCACATTATCCTCCCCCTCATCTGTCACATTATCCTCCCCCTCTTGTCACATTATCCTCCCCCTTCTGTCACATTATCCTCCCCCTCGTGCCACATTATCCTCCCCCTCCTGTCACATTATCCTCCCCCTCCTGTCACATTATCCTCCCCCTCCTCTGTCACATTATCCTCCCCCTTCTGTCATATTATCCCCCCCCTCCTTTGTCACATTATCCTCCCTCTCCTTTGTCACATTATCCTCCCCCTCCTGTCACATTATCCTCCTCCTTCTGTCAAATTATCCTCCCCCCCCCTTTGTCACATTATCCTCCCCCTCCTGTCACATTTTCCTCCCCCTCCTCTGTCACATTATCCTCCCCTCCTCTGTCACGTTATCCCCCCCCCCAATATGTCACATTTTCCTCCTCCGTCACGTTATTCCCCCCCCCCTCCTCCTTTGTCACATTATCCTCTCCCTCCTGTCACATTATTTACATTTATTTATTTAGCAGACGCTTTTATCCATAGCGACTTACAAGAGAGAGCTTTTACAAAGAGCATCAGTCATTGAGAATAGCAACGTGATAGACCCCGAACACAGTCGGTTTTTAGATTGTGAATCATATATCATCAGAACCAATAAGTGCCAAGGGAAGAACTATAAATGCATAACACAAAAATTGTGAACATAAAGCAAGAGATACAACAAACAACACTGGCAAGTCACCATATGGGGACCAAAAGATTGTTCTAAAGTACATTATCCTCCCCCTCCTGTCACATTATCCCCCCCCCTCCTTTGTCACATTATCCTTCCCCTCCTTTGTCACGTAATCCTCCCCCTCCTTTGTCACATTATCCTTCCCCTCCTTTGTCACGTAATCCTCCCCCTCCTGTCACATTATCCCCCCCCCTCCTTTGTCACATTATCCTTCCCCTCCTTTGTCACGTAATCCTCCCCCTCCTGTCACATTATCCCCCCCTCCTTTGTCACATTATCCTTCCCCTCCTTTGTCACGTAATCCTCCCCCTCCTTTGTCACATTATCCCCCCCTCCTTTGTCACATTATCCTTCTCCTTATTTGTCACATAATCCTCCCCCTCCTTTGTCACATTATCCTTCCCCTCCTTTGTCACATTATCCACCCCCCCTCCTCTGTTACATTATCTCCTCCCCCCTCCTTTATCATATTATCCCTCCCTCCTCTGTCACGTTATCCCCCCCCCCTCCTTTGTCACATTATCCCCCCCTCCTCTGTCACGTTATCCCCCCCTCCTTTGTCACATTATCCTCCCCCTCCTCTGTCACATTATCCCCCCCTCCTCTGTCACGTTATTCCCCCACCCTCCTTTGTCACATTATCCTTCCCCTCCTTTGTCACATTATCCTTCCCCTCCTTTGTCACATTATCCTTCCCCTCTCTAATCACCGTAACTTTCCCCTCAGCTTCCCCTCCACTTTCTCCAACAACAACCAGTCCTCCAGCTGCTCTGGCGCCAGCATTTCTGTGCCGACCATTCCAGTGTCTTCATCCATGCCCAGCCCTGGACAGGTGCGCAGCGAATTCAACGAGCTGAAATCTGGCATCCGCAAGGCTCGCGTGCTGTATGACTACGACGCTGCTGGCAGCAGTGAGCTCTCTCTCCTGGCTGATGAGGTAGACGGCTTCCTCCTTCCTTTACCCCTCCTCTAGTCTGGAGCTGCTCACCTCCCTCCTCTAGTCTGGAGCAGCTCACCTCCTCCTTCCTGTAGTCTGGAGCTGCTCACCTCCCTCCTCTAGTCTCAAGCAGCTCACCTCCTCTAGTCTGGAGCATCTCACCTCCCTCCTCTAGTCTGGAGCAGCTCACCTCCTCTAGCCTGGAGCAGCTCACCTCCTTCCTCTAGTCTAGAGCAGCTCACCTCCTCTAGTCTAGAGTAGCTCACCTCCTCTAGTCTAGAGTAGCTCACCTCCCCTCCTCTAGTCTAGAGCTGCTCATCTCCTCCTTCCTCTAGTCTGGAGCTGCTCACCTCCCTCCTTTAGTCTAGAGAAGCTCACCTCCTCTAGTCTAGAGCAGCTCACCTCCTCTAGTCTAGAACAGCTCACCTCCTCAAGTCTAGAGCAGCTCACCTCCTCAAGTCTAGAGCAGCTCACCTCCTCCTTCCTCTAGTCTGGAGCTGCTCACCTCCTCTAGTCTAGAGCAGCTCACCTCCTCCTTCCTCTGGTCTAGAGCAGCTCACCTCCTCCTTCCTCTGGTCTAGAGCAGCTCACCTCCTCCTTTCTCTAGTTTAGAGCAGCTCACCTCCTCAAGTCTAGAGCAGCTCACCTCCTCCTTCCTCTAGTTTAGAGCAGCTCACCTCCTCAAGTCTAGAGCAGCTCACGTCTTTCCTCCTCTTGTCTAGAGTAGCTCACCTCCTTCCAGTCTAGAGCAGCTCACCTCTAGTCTAGAGCAGATCACCTTCTCCTCCTCCCTCCCTCCAGTCTAGAGCAGCTCACCTCCTCCCTCCAGTCTAGAGCAGCTCACCTCCTCCTCTTCCCTCCCTCTAGTCTAGAGCAGCTCACCTTCTCCCTCCCAGTACATCGGTGGAAGTGTGTTTGGTAAGGTTACATGGTGCTCTGTGTCTGTCACATGCTTTGCAGGTCATAATGGTGAGCGTCGTCCCAGGCATGGACTCTGATTGGCTGATGGGTGAGCGAGGGAGCCAGAAGGGGCGGGTACCCATCACCTACCTGGAGCTACTCAACTGAAACCACCGCTGCCCTACCCCCTACTCACCACCTGCCCTACCCCCTACACACCACCTGCCCTTCCACCTGCCCTACCCCCTACACACCACCTGCCCTACCCCCTACACACCACCTGCCCTTCCACCTGCCCTACCCCCTACACACCACCTGCCCTTCCACCTGCCCTACCCCCTACACACCACCTGCCCTTCCACCTGCCCTACCCCCTACACACCACCTGCCCTACCCCCTACGCACCACCTGCCCTTCCACCTGCCCTACCCCCTACACACCACCTGCCCTTCCACCTGCCCTACCCCCTACACACCACCTGCCCTTCCACCTGCCCTACCCCCTACGCACCACCTGCCCTACCCCCTACGCACCACCTGCCCTACCCCCTACGCACCACCTGCCCTACCCCCACTATGAAACACCACCTGCTCCCCCACTATGAAACACCACCTGCTCCCCCACTATGAAACACCACCTGCTCCCCCACTATGAAACACCACCTGCTCCCCCACCTATGAAACACCACCTGCTCCCCCACTAGGAAACACCACCTGCTCCCCCACCTATGAAACACCACCTGCTCCCCCACTATGAAACACCACCTGCTCCCCCACTATGAAACACCACCTGCTCCCCCACCTATGAAACACCACCTGCTCCCCCACCTATGAAACACCACCCGCTCACAATATTTATACTCATATTTATATTTTGTGGCAAGGTGCGGGGTCACATGCACACTTCCATTTTGTCAAGTTGACCTACTTCATGAGGATGAACCCTGTTGTCCTGTTTCAGTCTCATCATGGAGCTCAGATACATCACACACATGGTCCTCAGTAGATTTCAGTTAACCAGCAGAATGTGAAGAGATGTGTGATCAGCTCTATGCTTGCTGTTTGTCAGTGTTTCTAAAAGCTGCTTGTAAGCTTCTCCTCAGTGGAGTCATGGCAGAACTCTCCCCCAGCCTGGCTGCAGATGTACCTCTTGTTTACAGCCCTCCTGACTTGGCCTTTAAACTGTCCTTTCATGTCTTGATTTACTGTCAGTATGATATCTGGGTGAACTGCTAAACACTTGTTTTAATACTTGCATCAAAAAAGCACTTTTTGAATAGAAAGACAGATCCGAACATTTCTTCTTAAAAAGTCTTAAAGAGTTATTTTATAGTTTTCTTTATTAAGATGTAAGCGCCATGTTGGCTTAGTCATTGTCAAATTCCTGGTCATGTTCTCAGAAAGAGGCATGACCAGGAGATCACATGAACACATCTGTCACATGACCAGGGACATGTTCCATCACATGACCTGGAATGGCTTCTGTCACATGACCAGGAACAGTCTGTGCTCTTGGCCCAGGAGCAGGTTCAGTCATATGCCTTTCAGGAGGAACTGTCATGCCTAACCTGCAGTTTGATAAAGTCATGTTTAACCTGACTCCTGTGATGTCTAACCTGACTCCTGTGATGTCTAACCTGACTCCTGTGATGTTTAACCTGACTCCTGTGATGTCTAACCTGACTCCTGTGATGTCTAACCTGACTCCTGTGATGTCTAACCTGACTCCTGTGATGTCTAACCTGACTCCTGTGATGTCTAACCCTAACCAATGAAAGCATGTCTAACCTGTAGTTTCCAGAAACCACAACAAGTACTTTAAACTATTTTGAAACCTTGAATCTATATTTTTATTTTGAGAATCATGGACCAATAAACAATTAGTTCTACTCAATAGACTCAATGAACTGGAAGTGTAAGGGGGTTGTGGATGGGGCTGGTTGTAATTCACTAGACCTGTTGTCAAAAAAGCCATGTTTGTCTTAAGTTATTTGCTGAATTGGTGCCGTTTTTCCTTTGACATGTTCACAAACGTACACAATCATTGTGTAGTTCCCTCTGGAAGTTATATTATAATGGCTTATTGCTGCTCATTGTTCTGTTGTTTATCTATGCAACAGTGTATTAAAGTAAGAAAATATGTCTCCTGACATTTTATTTATCAGTAATAATAGTTCTGCAATGTGATTAAATATGAAGCCAGCGTAGCTTTAGCCAGCGTAGATGTAGCCAGCGTAGATGTAGCCAGCGTAGATGAAGCTAGCGTAGATGTAGCCAGGGTAGATGTAGCCAGGGTAGATGTAGCCAGCGTAGATGAAGCCAGCGTAGATGAAGCCAGCGTAGATGTAGCCAGCGTAGATGTAGCCAGCGTAGATGTAGCCAGCGTAGATGAAGCCAGCGTAGATGAAGCCAGCGTAGATGTAGCCAGCGTAGATGTAGCCAGCGTAGATGTAGCCAGCGTAGATGAAGCCAGCGTAGCTGTAGCCAGGGTAGATGTAGCCAGCGTAGATGAAGCTAGCGTAGATGTAGCCAGCGTAGATGTAGCCAGCGTAGCTGTAGCCAGCGTAGATGTAGCCAGCGTAGCTGTAGCCAGCGTAGATGTAGCCAGGGTAGATGTAGCCAGGGTAGATGTAGCCAGCGTAGATGTAGCCAGCGTAGATGTAGCCAGCGTAGCTGTAGCCAGCGTAGCCAGCGTAGATGTAGCCAGGGTAGATGTAGCCAGCGTAGATGTAGCCAGCGTAGATGTAGCCAGCGTAGCTGTAGCCAGCGTAGCTGTAGCCAGCGTAGATGTAGCCAGGGTAGATGTAGCCAGCGTAGATGTAGCCAGCGTAGATGAAGCCAGCGTAGATGTAGCCAGCGTAGATGTAGCCAGCGTAGATGTAGCCAGCGTAGATGAAGCCAGCGTAGATGAAGCCAGCGTAGATGTAGCCAGCGTAGATGAAGCCAGCGTAGATGTAGCCAGCGTAGATGTAGCCAGCGTAGATGTAGCCAGCGTAGATGAAGCCAGCGTAGATGTAGCCAGCGTAGATGTAGCCAGCGTAGATGTAGCCAGCGTAGATGAAGCCAGCGTAGATGAAGCCAGCGTAGATGTAGCCAGCGTAGATGAAGCCAGCGTAGATGTAGCCAGCGTAGATGTAGCCAGGGTAGATGTAGCCAGGGTAGATGTAGCCAGGGTAGATGTAGCCAGTGTAGATATACTGTAGTTGTGGAGGTGTGTAATGTAGTACCAGAGGTTCACCACTAGAGGCCAGCCTGGATATAAATTCAGGATAATATTTTCAAATCTTTTACATTTACATACCCTTCAAGAAAACTAGTTTCTACCCTTTACATTTATTCATTTAGCAGATGCTTTTATCCAAAGCGACTTACTAGAGAGAGCATTACAAAACAGCAACAATCACTGTAGCATTGCAACATGATAGACCCCAAAACATAGCGGGCTTATAGATTATGAAACATACATCATGAGAAACCAATAAATGCCAAGGGAAGAACTATAAGAGCATTCAGCCGAACAGATTACAAATTTAAGGTAGGCCGCTCCGACAAGGAGTAGTCAATTTGTAGGAAGCAAAGCCTTGTATAAAATATGTATTGAAATGTATCTGATAATTGTATCCAAATCACCTCCATGCTGTACATGTAGAGTACAAAACAATCAAACCAGTGTGTTCTTAAGGGATATTGTGACATGACATCCCTTCTGTTTCAAATCAGTTCCTCTGGGCTCTCAGCTCTGTTCACAGTCCTTGTGTAGTTAAACTCTGTCAGTATGACTCAGGGTTCATTCTTCAGGTCAAGGGTTAGGTCGTTCTATAGGAAGTCTTTGGGAGTCATGTGACGCAGTCAAGTAGGGTGTGGGGTTAGTAATCAGAAGGTCCCTGGTTCAAACCCTGGCTGTGCCAACATGATGTTGTGTCCTTGGGCAAGTCACTTCGCCCTACTTGCCTCAGGGGGAATGTCCCTGTACTTGCTGTAAGTCGCTCTGGATAAGAGCGTCTGCTAAATGACTAAATGTAAATGTGACTTTAGCCCACAACCCTCAAAAGTGTTTTCTGTGCAATGAATCATATTCAGTTGAGCCCATTGTGCAATTCTAAATGTGTAGAGGAAGTAGAAGGGGTAAGAGGAAGTGGTTCTCAGTGACCAGGCCTTCTTGTTACTCCCATACTTCTCCCCTTCACATGTGGCCCCCCTGTTCTATATTTACATTACATTTAGTCATTTATCAGACGCTCTCATCCAGAGTGACTTACACCAAGTACAGGGACGTTCCCTCTGAGGCAAGTAGGGTGAAGTGCCCAAGAACACAAAGTAATGAAGCCATAGCCAGGAATCGATCTTGCGACCTTCCGATCACTAGTCCAACACCTTAACCGCTGAGCCACCTGACTCCCAACATTTGGGACCCTTGTGGCCCACTGATGATTCCTCCTGAATGTGCTGCATGTCTATAGTTTCTTACTGTATTAATATGATGTGAGGTCCCGATACCAGAGTGACACTAAAACAGATAAAGCTACTTTTTACTTCATCTCACAGGTGTCAAACTCCAGTCCTGGAGGGCCGCTCTCCTGAAGGTTTTAGATGTTTCCCTGTTCCAGCACACCTCCACAGAGCTTGATAACGACCCTTCATTAGAATCAGGTGTACTGGAGAAGGGAAACATCTAGAACATTCATGACAGAGGGCTTCGAGGACTGGAGTTTGACACCCCTAGTGGAATAACAGTAGATTGAGAGGTTGTAAATGCAGTGTTCCAGCTGTACAGGAAATAATAAAACTTTCCCCAATTATCCCAAGGAACCAAACGCTCAACAGGCTGATGTCTGTTAATGAGAAGATCCCTGTGAAGTTAGACAGTAAATTATTAACTTGCTTGAAGCATTTCACCAAGGACAGGAAATAAAAGGACAAAACAGGATTTGCTACAAAGCTGTTGCTGATAAAACTGGGCTGTTCAACCATGTGCTCTTCTCAATCACAAGCAGTAAGTATGATTTCGTCACTAACAATCAACTCTAATGTGTTTCGGTGATAGTCAACTGAGTGAATTCTACACCAAAAAGTTGGTGGGGGAAAGATTTTAAGAGATAATTTGATTCCCTATTAATCTGTTGCATCATAATTTTAATTTGGGTCACAAAAGTCTTGAAATTTGAGTGAGAATGCGTCACCTGGTATAGCTTGTAAATAGTCTTAGGCGGCAGACATGTCTTGTTGCATGTTTGAATTTCATGTTATTTATTGTTACTTGTTTAACTGAATGCTCTCGTGGTTCTTCCCTTTGGCACTTTTAATTTCCCACAATTTATGCTTCATAATCTGACTACCTGCAATGTTTGGGGCGGTCACTTTGGATAAAAGTGTCTGCTAAATGAATAAATGTAATTGTAATGTCTTGATACAAAGTTAATCGCTTATCGTGCAGTTTAATCAAATGTTGATCAGGGCAGCATCCAAGAGATAGGAATTGTGCTTTTAGCCAGGTGGTCTGACTATTGTGGTTATTTGTGTAATAGCTGAGTAACCTTCTGTTTTAACACTGCAGTCAGTAACCTGCAGTCAGTAACCTTCACTTCACTGAGACTCTTCATGAAGCATGTCTCGGTGTCTTTGCTCTGCATCTTTTCTTGTTGTACACCAACCAATCAGCTTGCAGCTCTTGTATATTAATTACTTATTATACCTTATATGACAAAACAGCTGATTCCAAAGCTGGACAATTTCCATGATTGCAGTAGGGTAACATAAAACAGCACCTGAACCGTTTTCAGCCCAACCAATGTTACCCCTATGCAGAGACCTTAAAGAACACTGTAAAAGAGCTCAAGCTTTCAGAGCCTCTACTATAACTTGAGTGAATCAATGTCAGCACAACAGTCTTATTAAACATGAGTATCTGTATTTAGTTTACAGATTACTTTAGTGAAGGTTGTTTGTACTTTTGTCATCATAGTCTTTCATAGTATAAGACTGTAAAGGCCCACTTTCCATACAATATAATTTCAATGCAGTGAACTGTTGGAGATGAGAATCAATTTCTAAGAACACATTTCAACCCAAACCTTCCTGGTTTCTGTACTTTGCCTGCTGAGATAATCTCCATCTCAGTGCCTCTGTAACTTGAGTTCCAGGCTTCTATGAGGCCTTTCCTGTTCTTGCATCACAGTGTCTCTTTTCCAACCACTGTGACCCAAAACGCACCACAGCGGTATTCTGGTTACAGTCTGGTTATGCTGCTCTGAACATGCTTAGCTGCTTCACACACACACACACACACACACACACACACACACACACACACACACACACACACACACACACTGGCCCCCTGATAAAAACATGCGCATGGTGACTGATACACACACAGGCCTCCTTATATACACATACACACACACAGGTCTCCTGACACACACACACAGGTCTCCTGACACACACACACTCAGCTGCTTCCTTACTGGACAGCTAAGCAGGAAATTTCATGTTTCCTCTGCCGTTTTTAGCAAGTTTGCAACATGCAACTTCTGCATATGCTGATATACACACACACATACACACATGCTGACACACACACACACATATCTACCCACACACACATGTCCACCCACACGCACGTCCACACACAGTTGGAAATGCTAATACACCAACACAGACAGTACTGAATGACTACAGACCCGTAACCCTGACATCTGTGGTAATGAAGTCCTTTGAGCGCCTGGTGCTGGCACACCTCAAAAACATCACAGACCCCCTCCTGGACCCCCTGCAGTTCACCTAAAGAGCCAACACCCCGGCTCTGCTTCAGGACAAGCTCTCCCTGCTGAACATGTCCGACCCCACCTGCAGGTGGATCACAGACTTCCTGTCTGACAGGAAGCAGCGCATCAAGATGGAACGCAAGTCACTGACTCCCGGTCCATCACACCGGATCTCCTCAAGGCTGCACCCTTCTCCCTGTACACCAACAGCTGCACCTCCAGTCACCCATCTGTCAAGCTCCTGAAGTTTGCAGATGACACCACCCTGATTGGGCTCATCTCTGATGGGGACGAGTCTGACTTCAGGTGGGAAGTGGACAACCTGGTGAAGTGGTGCAGCCAGAAAAACCTCTATCTAACCTCTACCCCATCACCCTGTGCGACTCCTAGGTCAACACTGTGGAGTCCTTCCACTTCCTGGGCACCACCCTCTCCCAGGACCTCATGTGGGAGCTGAACATCAGCTCACTCATAAAGAAAGCCCAGCAGAGGATGTACTTCCTGTGGCAGCTGAAGAAATTCAACCTGCCAAACACAATGATTGTGCAATTCTGCACTGCCACTATTGAGTCCATCCTCACCTCCTCTATCACCGTCTGGTACGCTGCTGCCACTGACAAGGACAAGAGCAGACTGCAGCATATGAACAAGAACAGCTTTTACCCATCTGTGATTGCCCTCTTCAACAGGGCCATGGATTCAGTATGACACCTATCACTGTGATTTTTGCACTACTGTGTACATACCCCCCCTCCCCCTGTACTATATATATCCATTCTCCTCCATATACTATACCCCTTATTTTATACTTGTACTTGCTATAGTTATATTTCCCCTATATGTACAGCTAGTGCCCACTTTTTATTTTTATTCTTATTTTTATTCGTATTATCTTTATTGCATCTTATTCAAGTTCCATACATTTTATGTTTGCTATATCCTGCCACAGTAAATTCTGTGTTTGTGTAACTTGCAGGGTGAATACAAGTAATTAAGATTCCACACACACGACCACATACATACAGTTTAAGCCGACAAATACACACTACCACATACAGGTGGACCAACACACACACTACAACATATGACTATATTTACCATATGTAAATGACTAAATGTACAACATACAGACACACAAACATGCTTACTACCACACACAGACACTAACGAACACATTTAGTAAGGTGTAGGCCTCCAGCATTTCTTCTTGATGGCTCTGGGTAGAGTTCCAGGTCTGAAGGTGAGCAGACAGAGAGCTGAGATGATGATGAGTGAGAGAGCGACAAACAATAAGAGCAGGAAGTACCAGAAGACAGATTCCTCAGACTCACATGAAGGAGAGCTGAGAAGCTGCACCCTGTATGTTCGCTCATTAAAGTCCTGGCATGTGATGTCCCAGCTATCAACCATCTTGAGTGCTTCTGTCCTCTGAAACATCTTGTACCAGTCCAGCCGACAGCAGTGGAAAGGGTTCCCGTTGAGCAGAACAGTCTGGAGGCTGGAGGCTAACGAGCTAGCCTGGCTGGCGGTCAGAAAGTTCAGTTTGTTGTTCCTGAGATCCAAGCATGTCAACTGGAGACTTAGCAATGAGTCTGGGAGCCTTTTGAGAGTGTTTCCTGAAATGTTTAATGACTTGAGATGGTGGAAAGCAGAGAAGTCAAAGTCTTGCAGGTTTGTGTTCCCTAAACCCAGATGCTGTAAAGTTTTGCTCAAGCCTTGCAGAGATGTGGGCTGGATTTTGAGGTCTGGGTTGTTGGATAGTTCCAGGTGTGTGAGTGGAGTACCTGTGAAAGCTAAATCTGGGAGTGTCCCCAGATGGCACCCAGACAGTTTCAGCTGCTTCAAAGAGAGAATATTTCTCCAGACTACACAGGAGGAGTTGTCCTGGTGTCCTGACAGGCAGACCCCCACAGGGCTGTTGCTTATGTCCACAGATGCCAGGCTGGGCAGAGAGGAAAACCACCAGGATGGGAGTTTCTGCAGGTAGTTTTGGCTCAGGTTCAGGTATGTCAGGTTACCCAGCTCTCCCACAGAAGCCCTGCTGGCACGAAGCTCCGTCAGTTGGTTGTTACTCAGGTCCAACTCATATAAACTCCCTGGAAGCTGCTCCCTGGAGAGGTCCAGCACCTCCAAACAGTTGGTCCCCATCTTCAGCCGGGTCAGAACAGGCATGCTGCCCATAAAGCCTCGGGGCAGGTAGGAGACCTGGTTCCAGCTGAGGTCCAGCAACTCCAGGGAGGAGATGTCTCCATGTAGGTCATCTGACCAGAGCTGGGCCATAACACCACTCAAGTTGCCCCCCAGGTTGTAGAAGTGGATGCTGGTGGTCCAGTTGGAGGTGACATTGCTGTCCAGGTGCTGGTAGAAACTCAGCTTGTTCCTGGAGAGGTGGAGATTCCGCAGGTGGCTGTGGGCAGGCAGGAAGGGGAAGAACAACAGTCTGTTGTCCGACAGATCTAAGGTCTCCAGCTGGAACGTCTCTTCCAGGTCCTGGTTGGAGATGAACCACTCTAGGGAGTTGTGGCTGACGTTCAGAACCAGCAGCTGAACCATCTGGAAATTCAGCAGGCAAGGAAGGTAGTTAAAGGCCAGGTTGAGTCTCTGGAGCCTGTGCATATGGAGGAAGGCCCCATCAATCTCAAACAGCGAGTTTCTCTGCAAGTCCAGTTCTCTGAGCTGATGTAGGTCCCTGAAGGACCGCTCGTCCAGCCGCAGCAGCAGGTTCCTGGACAAGTTCAGGTGCTCCATCCAGGTCAGGTTCTGGAGGAGCACTGAAACCATGTCCTCTGTTAGTCCATTATCAGAGAGATCCAGAACTCGGAGCCGCCCCAGTGTCATGAGTGCACCGCTGGTTTCCTGGTACCCTACATGAAGGTTGTTGACAGCAAAGTTAAGGTGTTCAATGTCTGGTGTGTGGGAGAAGAATTTGGAGCCCACTGTTTCTAACTGGTTATCAGGGCAGCTGAGGGTGTGGAGGGCGGGGTAGCTGAGGCCATCCTGCAGCGTCTGGATGTGATTGTAGTTTAGATGAAGCTCCTCTATGAAGCCAGGCAGGCCGAGGGGCACCGAGGACAGCTGGCCGTGGTTACAGAGAGCCGCTGTCTGAACCTGGAGAGTCAGATGGGTTAGTTCAGCTTGAGGGAGGTCTAAGAGGTGTCGGCTGTCTTGGAAGTAAGTGTATGTGTCTTAGATGTGGTAGCATGCTCTCTACCTTGCCCCATCAAACCACATAGTATGTTACGGTTCAAAGTCCAGTTTAAACTTTAATCCTTAATGCAGAGTGAGGAGAAGATCATAAGAGGGCTATGAAAGCTCTCAAATTGATGAATGGGATATTTTGCTAAACTTAAATTTACACTCTTCAAAACTGTAGTTCCTGCTTTGGATTGAGTTCCAGATAGTTTTTCCTTGTAAGGTCACGATAAGTTTATCTACACTGTAGATTCTACAGAAGTACACAGCAGTATATTTCTTGTTTCTATATGTCTTGGCTCAGCCTTAACACAGATCTCATACTGAGCATGTCTTCTGAAAGGTCTCACCAGTCTGCAGGAGTGAGGGTGAGGATGGGAGCTGGTCTGCACCAGCTGGCCTGAGAGGAGGAGGAGGAGGAGGAGGAGGGGAGGGAGGAAGACCATCTTCTTCACATCCTTACTGGGAAAGATGAAAACATAAGGAGAGTTGATGAAGGAGACATAGGAAAAGACAGAGAAGGAGACAAAGGAGGAGTAGACAGAGAAGGGAGAGACAGGGAGGAGGAGGAGACAGAAGGAGACAGAGGAGTAGAAAGAGAGAAGGAGGAGACAGAGGAGGAGGACACAGAGTGGAGGAAGAGACAGAGGCGGAGAAGACGGAGGAGGAGGAGACAGAGGAGGAGGAGACAGAAGAGGGGGAGACAGAGGAGGAGGACACAGAGTGGAGGAGGAGACGGAGGAGGAGACAGAGGAGGAGACAGGAAAGAGGAGGAAATGGAGAAAGAGAGAAGGAGGAGACAGAGGAGGAGACAGGGAAGAGGAGGACACAGAGGAGGAGAGGACTCTTAGATGTCTAAGATGACATGTTAGGTCTTTCTGAACCTGACTGACTGACTGAGGGTTTTATGTTAAATGATCAGTACCGGTAATTTAGAGGGAGTCAGGTGGCTGAACGATTAGGGAATCAGGCTAGTAATCAGATTGTTGCCAATTCCCGACCATGCCAACATGACATTGTGTCCTTGGGCGAGGCACTTCACCCTACTTGCCTCAGGGGGAAGGTCCCTGTACTTACTGTGCTCTGGAAAAGAGCTTCTGATAAATGACTAAATGTGAATGTAGTTTGACCATGCAGCTTGAGTACTGAGTACATAAGTAATAATACACCAAAACATTTAGTAGTAATGTTTCATAACATCGGTGATCATAAATAATGTAATAAATGAATAGTTAATAGTGAATAGTGAATTTGGGTTTGCCCAGACACATTTTTAGATTTTAAGATGTTTGTTGTTGTGAAAGTATATGGTTAGTACAGATAAAAACCGTTAGGAATTGTTTAAATGTTCACTATATATTTATGACAGCTTCTTATCTTTACACAGTCAAACAAAAAATACATGAATCCACATAGCTGAGGTTCTTGCTGTTTCCTAACCAGCTGCATTTATATAATAAAATACAAAACATTTGGTAATGTTATACTATGAAATGATTAGAACATATCTACAGTAGATCCACTACAGCCTTGCAGGGAGCATTCTATAAGCTTGTGTCCTGTGCAGGACTACTCTTACCCTGGCTTAGGTGTGGGTTAGGTGTGGGTGTCCATCATCACCACCAGTGGTTCTGACCATGTCTCTGGCTGTCAGCTTGTGCTGCTCTGAAATACTCTGAACTGAGACTTTACTATTTGCGGAAGCAGGCAGGCAGCAACGGAAACCAAGTCACATGGCTGAGATCACAGAGCATCCACAAGCACAGGGACAAAATACTGTGAAACTAGCTGCTGCTACATTTTGTGGAATTAGTTTGTCATTTGACACCAAAATGAACCCGGTGTTCTTCCTGCCAAAATATGAATGATTTGACATGCAGCCTGTCAAAAAATGAATTATTCCTAACTTTTTTGGCTATTATTCAAACTTTGAGACAGTGGCTCCTGTTATTATACTGTCACTATCTGCGCAGCAAAGGCATTTTCACTCATCAACCACAAACCCCTGGTTATCACACCCTTCTCACCAGGACTGTAGCAGCATTAGATCATGAAATACAATGAAGAGGAAACCACTCACAGCTAACACCCTTCCTGCCTCCCTCTCTCTACCCCCTCCATCTCTCTCTCCCCCTTGTCTCTGCCCCTCCCCCTCCCTCTATCCCCCTCCCTCTCTTCCCCTGCCTCTTTGCCCCTCTCCTCCATCTCTCTCCCCCTTGTCTCTGCCCCTCCCCCTCCCTCTCTGCCCCTCCTTCCCCTCTTTCCCTCTATCTCTCACTTTCTCTCTCTCTCTCTCCATCAGTGACCTGCTTTCCTGCTAGTTTCAATTTTTTAATTTTCACTTGGCGCTTAGGATGAACCTACAGAGCAGGTTTCGTAGAGAAGAGCAGGTTCAGTGTGTTCATGAGGAGTTGGTTTTCTCTGGGAGGCTTTCATGGGTTAGGGCTAACCAAACTAATTGGTAGGTTAGGGTTAGGGCTAACAAAACTAATTGGTAGGTTAGGAATAGGGCTAACAAAACGAATTGGTAGTTGGAATTTTTCAGTTTGTCGTTTGTACAGATAATTTAATGAGTTTGTTGTGCGTAAAGATAACTGAATAACAGTTTGTTGTGTGTAAAGATAACTGAATAACAGTTGGTTGTGTGTAAAGATAACTGAATAACAGTTGGTTGTGTGTAAAGAACCTCCTGCCTCCAGTTTGCTTCGTTGTAAGAGGATGTGGCAACAACCAGGACTCTTCACTGACTGGCACCATCTAGACTTTAATAGAGATCAAGTCATGAGGAAGAGCAGCTTCATGGCTGCATCCACAGTCACACTGATAACACCTCTGAATAAATAGCATAATATAGACCAGCACAGTAGCAGTTCCCACAGTCCCCTCCTTGTGCACAGGAGATAAACCAGCAGCCAGATGAGCTGCTGCTGGCTGCTCTGGCACCTTTCACTGTGCCTTGAGTTTGGCAAAAGCTCATCACATACTCCTTAATGTAACTTACATTTGTTTGGAGATATTACACAGATTATAATGCCACATTTTACAATAGGTATTATAAGGACGTGCAATTCTTTAATCTACTGTCATGATTTAAATGTCTTTATACTCTGACTTCCACAGTGAGCTCTAGTCCATGTGAGTCCATGTTTAAAAACATGGATCCAGCTCTGTAGTGACAGGAAACATCTACTGTACATCTTCTGTATGGGAGCAGCCGCCTCCCAGTGTGTCTGAGGTGGGACTGATGAGATGCATAATGTCCTTTTGAATGAACATCTCATCATGTGACCGTCATATCATCACAACATGCCTCCCATTCTCATTCATCACATTCTAACATGCTGTATTTGGTTTGGCTCTTGCCACAAAACCTCAATATTAATCCTCAAAAGTGTTACTTCATAAATGTTCAAATGTTAATAAAGTCCTTCCGTCACATAAATAAAAAGATCCTGCAGCGATATTGGTGCAACCACAGGAAGACACAAACATTTTTGACATAACGACCCCCCCCCACCTCTGGTCACCAGGTAACCCCCCCCCCCACCCCACCACTCTGGTCTCCAGGGTTCAGGGTTCTTTTCCCTCAGGTGTGCTAGGTGTGGCATGTCCATAGCTCTTCATTCATCTGCAGAGGGTCTCTCCCTTGCACACCTGGCCCAGGTGCACTAGCCGTCCAGGGGTTTGCCCAGGTAAACCATGGTGACCTCAGTGTTACCGTACACAGCAGACACAGCGGGGAACAGGCAAGCTTTAGGCAGCCCACGGAAGGCCACACCCAGAAATTCAAAGCCTCTTTCGAAGGCTAGCGTTTTGTCGTCCATGTCCAGGATCACACGGATTCGCTCCCCGATCTGAGGAGCGACAAAACCACAGTGGAGAGTTAACATGGTAACACAATCTAACTGGAGAGTTAACATGGTAACACAATCTAACTGGAGAGTTAACATGGTAACACAACCTCACTGGAGAGTTACACTCATCATCCAGCTACATCATAGATCAGACTGATACAGACTGTTGACTCTCTTAGGACTAAGCCAGTGGTTCTCAACCCTGGTCCTCAGGGCCCACTGTCCTGCATGTTTTAGATGTTTCCCCCTTCCAACACACCTGATTCAAATTAATTGTCATTATCAGGCTTCTGCCGAGCTTCATAGTGACTCATTCATTTCAATCAGGTGTGTTGGAGCAGGACAGTGGGCCCTGAGGACCAGGGTTGAGAACCACTGGACTAAGCACTTATTCAGCCTTAATCTTGTGCTGTATGTTCCATTCAAATGCACTGTGTTGTGTACAACAGCATCTGCTAGAGTAACCAGATGAGCTACCTGGTATTTGGGGGCATTGTTGCACTGTGGGAAGTTTCCATTGACTTCCCCGTTGTGCAGGAGGCTGTTGTCCACCAGGTTCCATCCCCAGCTCTGGTCATCACTGCCCAGCAGAGCCACATAGCCCTGACACTGCATTGCAGCTCGTTTGGTAGCAATGCCGATCACTGCCACTGTCCCCAGTGGCCCCTCCCACCACACCTCCCAAGCATGCCGGCCCTCTGAGAAGCCGATCTTGGCCCGTGCTCCGTCTGTACTCTGAGCGATGGGGTTACGGTGAAGCGTGAAGCCGTTCTTCTTCACGTACACGTTCCGGGAACAGTCGTGAGAACTGAGAGCATGCTGGTACGCCTTGAGCTGATGGGCAAGAACAGAGGTTGAGAAGACCCCTCAACATAGTATAAACAGGTCACATGATACAGACAGGTCACATGATCAGAGAGCTGGGTGTGCCCAGATACACTGAGAAAGCTAGTTCATGGCAAGTACTGAATATCAGTATATTCAATTATCATTTGAATGCTCACACTCTCAAATCTGAATTTCTGAAACAATGCTTCACAAAGCTATTAAATTGTTCATATGTCACCTTGGAGATGTTTCACATTAATTCATGTCAATAAACACATGCCAGGAAAACTCTGATGCTGGAAGTTTCACAATGTAGCATGATTTTGATTGGTCTGTTTCGTTAACAGCATACAAAAACTAAATATTTCTACGTCTTAAAGCAGTTTAAATCCTAAACATGTACCTTCCCCCTGTATGTGGGCAGGTTAACATGCACCTACCTTCCCCCTGTATGTGGTCAGGTTAACATGCACCTACCTTCCCCCTGTATGTGGGCAGGTTAACATGCACCTACCTTCCCCCTGTATGTGGGCAGGTTAACATGCACCTACCTTCCCCCTGTATGTGGTCAGGTTAACATGCACCTACCTTCCCCCTGTATGTGGTCAGGTTAACATGCACCTACCTTCCCCCTGTATGTGGGCAGGTTAACATGCACCTACCTTCCCCCTGTATGTGGGCAGGTTAACATGCACCTACCTTCCCCCTGTATGTGGTCAGGTTAACATGCACCTACCTTCCCCCTGTACGTGGTCAGGTTAACATGCACCTACCTTCCCCCTGTATGTGGGCAGGTTAACATGCACCTACCTTCCCCTTGTACGTGGGCAGGTTAACATGCACCTACCTTCCCCCTGTATGTGGGCAGGTTAACATGCACCTACCTTCCCCCTGTATGTGGGCAGGTTAACATGCACCTACCTTCCCCCTGTATGTGGTCAGGTTAACATGCACCTACCTTCCCCTTGTATGTGGTCAGGTTAACATGCACCTACCTTCCCCCTGTACGTGGGCAGGTTAACATGCACCTACCTTCCCCCTGTACGTGGGCAGGTTAACATGCACCTACCTTCCCCCTGTATGTGGTCAGGTTAACATGCACCTACCTTCCCCCTGTATGTGGGCAGGTTAACATGCACCTACCTTCCCCCTGTACGTGGGCAGGCTGCAGAGGATGTCAGAGCGCAGCGCCTCTTCACTTAGTGAGCGCGCGGCCAGCCCGCGCCACACCTCGCTATTCTCATCCGCGAGGCAGTTGTTCCAGGTCCAGCACACTAAGGAGCAGCGCATTAAATCATGCAGGTCCAGATAAGAGAACACATGTTCTAGAACACGGCTGGGTAGTCTGCCCGCCGCTCCTCCACCCAAGGCGCCATAACTGGACCCCGCTGAGCTGCTGGCTGCTGCACTGATGCATGCTGTTGCCCCTCCGGTGGCCGCTCCTCCGGGGGCTCCTGACATGTTCACACTCTTAGTACACACTCTTAGTACACACTCTTAGTACACACTCTTAGTACACACTGACCTCCGGAATGTCTTTGTGTCTTATTACTGTCTGCAATCACTACAAATTCACATTTCGTAAACAATGCGGATCAATCACAGCGGTAACGTGACGCGAGAGTGAACATCCCGGAAATGATGAGTCACTAATCTGAAGAGGAATGACTTCTGTGACCTGTAACCCCATAGACATTATAAAGTTTATAATGTGTAACCCTGCATTTATTATTAGATACACCGATATTACTATAAAAATACATGCAAAGGAAGTCAATGACAGTAAAAATACGAATAACATTTTGCATGTATTGTGGTTAAACAATACCATCAGTGAGACAGTTTCATAAAATAAAGATCCAAATAAGGTTAACGGTGTTTCTAGATAAGCATGTAAACAAGTTGTATTAAACTGCACTTCATAAAAACACTGAACTCGAGGTGAAGTATTAACCGTCAAGGTTTATTGGTATTTTCAGATAAATAGGTTAAAGTGTGTTCTGAAAGATTTTCTAATTTGTGTTTGAAATACCAATATGCTATCAGTTGGTTGATGCTGTTTCAATATGTTTTGTTTTCCAAACATTTATTTTCGGCACCTTTTCCAATTCCACATCAGTGACGTCACCCACCCGGAAGTGACGCGAGTATCGTTCACTGATTGGTCCGTTTGACAGACAGAGAACAGTAGAACATTATATAATAGGAATAACCAATATAAATACTTATATAGTAGGAATAACCAATATAAATACTTATATAGCAGGAATAACCAATATAAATACTTATATAGTAGAACTAGTAGGAATAACCAATACAAATACTTATATATTAGGAATAACCAATACAAATACTTATATAATAGGAATAACCAATATAAATACTTATATATTAGGAATAACCAATATAAATACTTATATAGTAGAACTAGTAGGAATAACCAATACAAATACTTATATATTAGGAATAACCCATACAAATACATATATAGTAAGAATAACTAATACTGTAGGAATAACCAATACACCATACAATTTGACCTCCATTAAATCGTATACAGGCATAACATAAACAGAGAGCTTTTGAGAACGATAAATGTGATGATAATGAGCAGACATTGGGAGACCCAGTAATTTTTTTCATAGTGTGTAGTAACTGAACATTATAGTTTTGATTGATTGCTGGTTAATGAATGTAGTATTTATTTTTTCAGGTCAGAAAATGGTAGAATATAGTAGTATATATAATCAATTAGGTGTTATAGGTGGAGTTTAGTGATACTTCTAAATATATTATCGCTTGTAGACGGTGTGAAGCGGTTTATTTCATTCTCACTGGTATTTTTCATTTCCACTAGAGGCGACGGAGTTCAGCAGTATTGAAGCAGAGCTTGTTTCTCAGACGAGAGCTACGCTTTTTAAAAATTTTGTTAAATACTATTTAGCTTACTTATTTAATTATAGAATGTAATTATATAATAGAAAATAAAGGAGTCAAGGTGGAGAATTGGATCACTAATTTAATAATTTTAATGTCAGTTAAACGATATTATGGCCGTATGAAGTTGTTATGCTGACTCAAAGTTTGGAAAACTTTTGAAAACTTGATTCCAGTAAAGAAGAGAGATGAACACAACATCGACGACATGTTGGCCGGCTGAGGATGAGAGCGAGTCTGCTGAGGATGTGAGCGAGCTGGCTGTGGATGTGAGCGAGCTGGCTGTGGATGTGAGCGAGCCTTCAGCGGGCAGCGAGGCCAGCAGGGGTTCAGTGGGGATGGAGGGAGTCCGGATCCACCTGACCTCTCTGTCGGAGCGGTACATGAACGCAAAGTTCACATTGTCGGCCTATATGCTTTGTTGGACCGTGTTAAAACTGTACCAGGTAAGATGTCTTAAATGGGAGAGTTGTAATTTTCATAAACCTCGTACTTCACTTGCCATATTGTGGTAGGGTATTGTCAGTTCATCAATATGACATGCTCTTCACAAGCATCTTTAATGTAGGTTTGCTTCTAGTTATCTCACATACTTTTATATGACATTACAAATCACATTTTTCTTTTTGTTTGATTTGGTCAGAGATTACAGCGCCCCACCTGCCCAGCCAGTCCTGGATGCTCACCTGCCCAGGTTCAGGTATGCTGCTTTCCTGTCTGCTGAGCAATGTGATTGGATAATGATTAAGACAACCATGTGTAAACGCAACAAGCCTTGATAAGAAAACATTACACCTATCATGATACTTTCAGATACTAGCAAACTGTTGACGGGTCACGGTTGAGAATTAAAAGAAGAAACTCCCGTGCTTTGAGAGGTGTGTGTGTGGCTGACCATGGGTGATACAATGTATGGTCAGACAAGCTGTGTGGTCCCTGAACTGGTGCCTCCTCACACCCCCTCACATTCCCCTCACAGATGAGGGGGCCTAGCAACGCAACACACATATTTGGGAATTCCTCCTTTGTTGCAGAACAAAGCTTTGTGAATGAGAGTAAGGAGATGCAGGATAGAGCAGTCCCATGATTCATTCTTGGGCCCTGCATGTTCCTTCACCACCCCCCCCCCCCCCCCCCAGCCCCAGTCTCCCCTACTAAGGGAGGGAGAGCCATCAGCATTTAGCCTCATTGAACATCCTTGTATTTATGCCACAGTGATTGAACTAAAGGATCTTAATTATCTTGGCCACAAAACCACATCATTAGAATGAAGAAACTGTTGAATGAAAAAACACACTAGCCTGTGAGGAGGAAACACAGTGAAGGCTTTGGAGACAGGAGGAGAGTGAAGGACATGGATGGAGATGACCCTAACCCTCTGGAGATGACCCTAACCCTCTGGAGATGACCCTAACCCTCTGGAGATGACCCTAACCCTCTGGAGATGACCCTAACCCTCTGGAGATGACCCTAACCCTCTGGAGATGACCCTAACCCTCTGGAGATGACCCTAACCCTCTGTGGGTGGTCATCTGTAAAATGACAAAGTTAGACATCTAAGCAAACCATCCTAAACAACAAAGCAACAATCATGAAGCCACCTGTGTTCAAATACTCTCAATACTCTCAAGAACAACTCAGTTAATACAACTTGCTGGCTATGTCAGTGACACTGACCCCTCTGAACATTAGTGTCCCCAAATCTGAAATCCAAGTATCCTGGTTTGGCTGTGTCAGACGCCTGCAGAAGGCCGGTCACAGGTGCTCCCAGACTCCTCCCTCCCAGGTGCTCCCAGACTCCTCCCTCCCAGGTGCTCCCAGACTCCTCCCTCCCAGGTGCTCCCAGACTCCTCCCTCACAGGTGCTCCCAGACTCCTCCCTCCCAGGTGCTCCCAGACTCCTCCCTCCCAGGTGCTCCCAGACTTCTCCCTCCCAGGTGCTCCCAGACTCCTCCCTCCCAGGTGCTCCCAGACTCCTCCCTCACAGGTGCTCCCAGACTCCTCCCTCCCAGGTGCTCCCAGACTCCTCCCTCCCAGGTGCTCCCAGACTCCTCCCTCCCAGGTGCTCCCAGAATCCTCCCTCACAGGTGCTCCCAGACTCCTCCCTCACAGGTGCTCCCAGACTCCTCCCTCCCAGGTG
Source organism: Neosalanx taihuensis (assembly GCA_030340665.1). Classification (NCBI taxonomy): domain Eukaryota; kingdom Metazoa; phylum Chordata; class Actinopteri; order Osmeriformes; family Salangidae; genus Neosalanx; species Neosalanx taihuensis. Next base: position 14,118,207 of record CM059304.1, read on the forward strand.
TTCCCAGACTCCTCCCTCACAGGTGCTCCCAGACTCCTCCCTCCCAGGTGTTCCCAGACTCCTCCCTCCCAGGTGCTCCCAGACTCCTCCCTCACAGGTGCTCCCAGACTCCTCCCTCCCAGGTGCTCCCAGACTCCTCCCGAGCCAAGTTTCCTTTCACTCTGTTGTGCAACTCAGCCATAAGCTTCAGGCTTTACTCCCCCTCCCCCCTCCTCCATCCTCCCTCTCTTCCTCCTTCCCTCTACTGGCCTCACTTCCTAAGTCTTTCTGAAATAGTAACAGGTTGTGTGAGTGAGCAGTGCTTGGCAGACCCCTCTGTAGTAGAGCTGGGGGAGAGAACAGGAGGCATGAGGACAGGGGAGTGAGAACAGTGAGAGAGGAAGAGAGGTGAAGGTGTCTCTCTCCTTGCAGGTTGTCTGAAAATGCTGAGTGTCATGTACTTCCTCCGTACTATTTTCCAGGTAAGACCTTTGCTTTATTCAGTCGAAGCACAGGGCATAACAGCTGTCTCTCCCTCTCTGTGTCTCTTTGCCTCTCACGCTTTCTCCTTTAGAACGAAAAATGACCCACTTTCACCGAGCCCCTGAACTAAAGCAGGTTCATTGAATTTTAACCCCCAAATCTTTTTGCATGAAGAAATAACAGGCTTTGTGAATATGTTGGTTTTACCTCTTCAGAGTGCAGACTCATTTTAACAATGAATGGTGTTATATTTATTATAGCAGACCTATCATATACCTGTTTTGTTTACTATAGTAGTGGTGTATTATTGTATCATTGCTTCATTCTCTGGGTAATATTATTCCATACCTGCTTCTTTAGATACCATCTCTTCTAAGTCATTGTACTCTGGTTCCTTCTGGGTATCTGAAAATATCAGTCTGGGAGCACTCTGAAGTCTTTTTTATTTTGTCTGAACTTGAATCATGTTTGGGATTTTGGAAGGGAGGTGCTGCACATGAAACAAAGATTTTGTTTTGTCTGAGTTCAATCAGTAGCACGTTGAATCAAAATGTCTCATTGTTTCTGTGTGTCTTTATAAATGCCAGGTCCAAAATTACTCGAAGACAATGTTTAAATCAGTATAATCAGATTCAAAATCTGTTTAATTCACCATGTAAGTTACACAACCACATAATTTACTGCGGCAGGATAGAGCAAACAAAGAACATAAACAAGACTTAGATAAAGATTCGAAATAAAAAGTAGGTATAAATAAATAAATAAAAAGCTATCGACACTCAGCTATTAACACTCAGCTATCACTCAGCTATCACTCAGCTATCAACACTCAGCTATCAACACTCAGCTATCAACACTCAGCTATCACTCAGCTATCACTCAGCTATCACTCAGCTATCAACACTCAGCTATCACTCAGCTATCACTCAACTATCAACACTCAGCTATCCACACTCAGCTATTAACACTCAGCTATCACTCAGCTATCACTCAGCTATCACTCAACTATCAACACTCAGCTATCAACACTCAGCTATCGACACTCAGCTATTAACACTCAGCTATCACTCAGCTATCACTCAGCTATCACTCAGCTATCAACACTCAGCTATCGACACTCAGCTATCACTCAGCTATCCACACTCAGCTATCAACACTCAGCTATCACTCAGCTATCAACACTCAGCTATCAACTCTCAACTATCAAGTAGCACTCAAGTAGGCCAGTTCAGTGTATGAATGTCTTACTTTTCTCAGTTTGATTAGTTTTCCAGTGTGACTAGTTTAGTTTATTTCTATATTCGTTTGAACTGAACATTTTTGTGAACTTTTTCAAGGTCACATGTATTGTGTTCGTGCAGTGTTTTAGTGTTAGTGGCTCTTCAGTATTCCATTGGTAAGACACTGATTTGACCCATTTGCAACAGCGAATGTTGCTGTTTTTGAGGTCTCAGCAGGACAGCTTTAGAGCTGTATGTGTTGTTGGTCTTTAAAGAGTCTTGAAAGACATGGTTGGATCAAAGGCTTAGGTTCATTAGACATGCTACACTAAATATATCCATGATGTAGAAGCTATCTTTTTTGTGCTATTGAGGCAGGATTTACAGAAACACACTCTTGAGATGAAGACACACATTCATCATTTGTTTGAACTTTTGGTTAAAGAAAAGCCTGTTATAAATCACATGTATTATTATCATTATAGTTGTTAAGGTGCTACACCCTCATGTGTGGCAGGTTTGTGGCCTGTCCTGCACCACACACATCCCTGTTTCTGCCCTGTCCTGCACCACACACATCCCTGTTTGTGGCCTGTCCTGCACCACACACATCCCTGTTTCTGCCCTGTCCTGCACCACACACATCCCTGTTTCTGCCCTGTCCTGCACCACACACATCCCTGTTTGTGGCCTGTCCTGCACCACACACATCCCTGTTTCTGCCCTGTCCTGCACCACACACACATCCCTGTTTGTGGCCTGTCCTGCACCACACACATCCCTGTTTCTGCCCTGTCCTGCACCACACACATCCCTGTTTCTGCCCTGTCCTGCACCACACACATCCCTGTTTCTGCCCTGTCCTGCACCACACACATCCCTGTTTCTGCCCTGTCCTGCACCACACACATCCCTGTTTGTGGCCTGTCCTGCACCACACACATCCCTGTTTGTGGCCTGTCCTGCACCACACACATCCCTGTTTCTGCCCTGTCCTGCACCACACACATCCCTGTTTGTGGCCTGTCCTGCACCACACACATCCCTGTTTCTGCCCTGTCCTGCACCACACACATCCCTGTTTGTGGCCTGTCCTGCACCACACACATCCCTGTTTCTGCCCTGTCCTGCACCACACACATCCCTGTTTGTGGCCTGTCCTGCACCACACACATCCCTGTGTGTGGCCTGTCCTGCACCCCACACATCCCTGTTTCTGCCCTGTCCTGCACCACACACATCCCTGTTTCTGCCCTGTCCTGCACCCCACACATCCCTGTTTCTGCCCTGTCCTGCACCACACACATCCCTGTGTGTGGCCTGTCCTGCACCACACACATCCCTGCAGTCTATTTAAAGACTTCTTAGTGCTTCTGTTCTGTGGTGTTAAACACTATTTAAGCGCGGCTCCTCCAGACCGCCAAGGGAGCAGATTAAAACTCCAGAGATCCATGAAGCAGGAATGGCAGGAGGCTGTGTTGTGTTGTTGAATACCTTGAAGGACAGTTCAGGTAGGCCAGTGTATATATGAAGGACAGGTCTGTTCAGGTAGGCCAGTGTTAATAAACACAACATTTGGGATTTTCTTTCTTTCTAGTTTTTTAAATTTAAAGAAATAAACATTTGACATATCATATGGTCTGTCATGAATGAAGATAATATACAAGTTTCACTTTTTGAATGGAGTTGTTGAAATAACCACATTTTTGATGATACTGTAATTATATGACCAGCACCTGTATGTATATATATATATACATATAGTAGTGTATATGTTTGTGTGCAGTTAGTGTTAGTGTGCAGTTAGTGTTAGTGTGCAGTAAGAGTGTAGTTAGTCTGCAGTTAGTGTTAGTGAAGGATGTGAGTGATGAAGGGCAACCGTACAGAGTGTGAAAGTGAGTGTGTAGGAGTGTGTGCGTATAGGATTGTGTGTGTGTAGGAGTGTGTGTGTGTATAGGAGTGTGTGTGTGTGTAGGAGTGTGTGTGTAGGAGTGTGTGTGTGTAGGAGTGTGTGAGGGACCATGGGAGCTGTACTTAGGTGGGTCATGGCTCCCTTCTACAGTGTGGCTCTGGACACAGATGGAATATTCAGCCTGTGGAGGGTAAGATGACCAAAGTAGTGTGTGTGTGTGTGTGTGTTTGAGGTGGCTTTGTAAAGGCATGTGTTTTGCTTGTTTTTTTTTAGCTGGCTGTTCTTGTCATGTGTCAATGTAGAAATGAATTGTGATGTTAGATGCCTGTATGCCAACAGAGAGATAGTGTGACTGATACAAATACACAGGAGAGACAGTGATCACAAACATTGGTTGAACTGACCTAACATTGGGTAATCCAGGACCATAACATGTTTACATGTATGTTGGGTCTGTTTTTATGAATGATCTTAGGCATCAGTTTCAGTGCTCTAAATTGACAGTTTGTGTTCCATCAGGAGATGTAGGAAGCTAATCTTACAATCTTACCCGCATGAAGCTAAGCTTTCTTCTTCTGTTTCTCTCATGCCTCCCTGTGTTATTTCCTCAGCCTCAAGATGCTTTAGAAGACTCCCTCCAGCATGGCTTGAATCTGTGTGTGGAGCAGGGAAACCCTCAGGATTGGAGCAACAGGACTAATGTGTCTGAGGATGACTTGGACTCACGCTCATGGTGCAGTGACACCTTGTCGGACCCGAGTCCGGACGGCTTCTCAGTGCTGCTGGACATGGAGGAGCTGCACACTGGATGGGTCCTGAACAGCAGTAGCTACCACACACTGTGTGATGACACGCTCCAGCGCAGGGAGTCAGTATCCAGGGAAACTGCTAGAGACAACGGCAGAACAGGGAGAGACACAGCCAACACAGAGAAGGACTGCATGACATCACTAAAGAACACAGAGAAGGACTGCATGACATCGCTAAAGAACACAGAGAAGGACTGCATGACATCACTAAAGAACACAGAGAAGGACTGCATGACATCGCTAAAGAACACAGAGAAGGACTGCATGACATCACTTAAGAACACAGAGAAGGACTGCATGACAGTGCAGTGGACTGTAGGTGAACAGAATGAAGAGAAACACTGTAATCCCCAGTATACAGTGAAACTTGATAGTCAAAGTTCCAAGAGTAAGAACATCCCAGAGACTTCCAAAGACTCACAACAGACTGAGGAGGACATTAACACAGGAAAGAGCAGCTGTCCTTTGGAATCATCCACAGAGACAGGACTGTCTGTGTCATTGAATGTCTGCATTCTAAACCCATGTTCCCCTGCACCAGACCCTGGACCCAGTCCAACAGGAACCCTGTTCACCGCTCCTGTCACACTCACCAGGCGAGACAGAGAGGGGTTTATCTGCACTCAACAACAAACACTAGGGCATAAACAACAAACCCATAACTCAAGTTCCCAGGAGGTTTGCTCAGGACAGGGTCTTATTCATGAGCTCCAGGACCAGGGAGATGCCGGTCTGGAATCACCCAATGAAGAGGGCCATATTTCAGGACAGAGGGCAGGTGGGGGGGCTCTGGGTGTTCCCTCTGAGCCCCAGTTTAAGGAATGCCTCATCACCAACCCCTACAGAGACACAACATTCTCCTGTGATTGTTCAAGGTTGGAGACCTCCTCTCAGCTGTTATTGGACCAGGGGCAGGATATTGTAGCAGAAAGCACAGGTCATTCCTCCAAGTCACGGTCCTACGCCAGCAAGTCAGTAGAGTACAGTGGAGGTCATCAGAGTACAGTAGAGTACAGTGGAGGTCATCAGAGTACAGTAGAGTACAGTAGAGGTCATCAGAGTACAGTAGAGTACAGTAGAGGTCATCAGAGCTCCATGAAAACAGAAAAACGTTGCAGCCCTAGAGCGGTCTTCCTTGAACCTTCTTTTGACACTCTTGTAAACTTGACACAGTGTGAGTTTAGCACAACTAGTAGAGGGTCGACTGAAGCAGCTAAAACTGTATCCATTCAAGACTCTGAACTTGCAAGCTTGTTTCCAGAGCAACCTAAGCTGAATAGAACCCCTCAACCCCCCCATCACATTGAGGCCTCTCCCACCTCCTTCTCAGACTCCAACAACAACACTAAACCCAGAAGACGTTCCTCTAATGGTGACAAAGTGACCAGAGGGAGGTCCTTGGAAGACAGATTTGAGGATGGAAATAAATCTGCCTCTTTTGTCCAGATAGAAGCTGCAACTTTTACACTTCAGCCCGCCAGCATATCCAGTAAATACACATCAGTGGACTCCCACCCTCTCAAAGACCTCCAGGACTCGGAGGAGTTCCTAGCCTCCCTGGACCATGAGGCTGACAGAAGCAGCAAGGACTTGGCCTTGTCTGGAGCCCAAACTGAGGGGGGCCCATTCAACTCAGTGGAAGAGGTTTTAACACACCAGGAGGATGAAGGTCTGGATGCCAACTTTGTCCCCCAACAGACAGGATGCATGAAGGCTGAAGAGGTCCAGCTTTCTAACTGCACCAAGTCCTCATTTGTCTCTCTGTCAGACTCACTCAACAGGGAATGCCTCAAACACACAGCCTCATATTTAGAGACCAGAGGTTTCCTATTAGAAGGCGTAGACAATGAGGAATGGCAGTACAGCTCCCACTCACATCAACCTTCTGTAGACAGAGAGAGCTGCAGTTCACCTGAGGAGGAGTACACGCTGGCTGAGGAGTTTTGCTACACCCCCCCCATCCCTCATAGTCCACAGCATGGCACCAGGATAGGGAGACACCATGACGTTGGCCTAAGCCTGCTCACCATCAGCAACCTCGAGCCAATCGAAGAAGACAAGTGCTTCCAGGGGAACACAGAGATTGTGGAGGATGGAGAAAGTAGAGAGTCTGTTATAATGAGGCCTGTTGAGGATGAAGATGGGGATGTTGAAGAGTTTTCAGAATCTTCTAAGTATCATTGTCATTCTCTGGGTGGCAAAGAAGAGTGGTCAGAACATTTTCCAGACTCTCAAATATCCCAACCAATCATAACCCAGGAGGAGATGGATAGCAACAGGAAATCCACCTCCATGTCCTGTGACTTTGACACAACAAGCATCCACAGCAAGGAGACAGAAGAGTCCACTCACACTTTGGTAAAAACTGATTTGAGTAAACCAAACCAAAAGGGTAAGATGAAAGTCAGCCAGTTAGACTCCAAGTTCTCGATCTTTGCCAGGATGCCCTCTTTCAGAAAGGGCAAAAGTATGAAAACCAGAAATGGAGAGAGTTCACCCCAGGAGTCTCCTGATGGCCATTCCGATCCCTCCTTCCACAAATCCCTCATAGCGGAGCAGGTCAGAAAGCAGGAGGGGCAACAGGGAACCAGCTCTGATGAAGTCTTTATCAAGGGAGACATTCCTGACCAGACCTTTTCCTCTTGGCGCTTCCAAACACAAGAGAACTATGGCTTCTTTCCCTCCACACCAAGCACACGCCATGTACGACAGCTCTTCATCCAGAACGGAGGAGCAGTAACAGGGGAATGTGCTCTCAGCCCAGAAAGCCTCAGCCAGGCTCAGACAGCAGAGGCCTTGGGATGTCAGGGGAGCAACGACAGCCTCAACCTGCGCATGCGCATTGCCCAGGCACATAGGTCCTTGTCTAGCCTGTTTGAGTTACGTTCTGTGGAGCCTGAGGAGCAGTCAAATGCCTGGATGGAGGGCGAGTTGGTGAAAGCCCAACAGTCGTGGAAGGAGTTAAAGGACGAGATGCCCAGATGGACAGTGTCGGTTCCAGATGCAGAAAGTAGCAAGGACATCATGCAGAGTATCAGAGCTTCCAGTTGGCTGAGTGTCCCTGTGTCGCCCTCTAGTCTTAGAGCCCAACGTCACACTGATCGTCTGTCTAAGAGGTGTGTCCCACAGGACAAGGGGAAAGACTGTCTTCGGGAGTGCAGGTCCGAGGGTGAGAGGAAGAAAGGCCTACCCAACTGTCTGTCCATCTCGTTTTCCAACTCTGAACCTCCTTCCTCAGCCAGTCCCTTGTTGTCCTTAAGTACTGCCTCCAAGTCAGCCCTAGCCAATCAGCTTCCCTCATGCCAGGCCAAGTCACGAGTCAAGTCAAAGGGTTCGTCAGATACCCCCCTGAGACCCATGAGTCCCAAGCCTCGCTGCCCCCGTCTGGCTGCCCAGCGCAGGGCCCACTCAGCACATGCGTTGTCCCTCCTCTTCATCGGCCAGTCCACCAGCATGGAGGGTCTAACCAACCCCCCGGAGAGACCCAAGACCCTGAAGCCACAGGCTGTGCCCCTCAGGGTGGCAGGGCTCATGGAGGCCTCTGTCAGCCCCCTGTCAGACAGTGGTGGAAACAGCCAGTCCCAGATCAGCCTGCTCACCTCTATGGCAATCAATGAGTTTGAGGTAAGACAGAAAAAATGCCATGGAAGGCTAAAATATGGACCCACTGTCTGGCTAGATACATACACACTGTATGACCCCTAACCCTACACTGTTAAGATAACTTATCTTACTTAAGATAAAATGGCCTGCCTGTTTTTCTGGTGAACATAATTGTAAATCAAAGACATAAAAGAAGCCTTGTTTCCCCTCCATCAATATGCTGATGCCAGCTGTATTATACTGGCCCTCAGTCAGCTGTATTATACTGGCCCTCAGTCAGCTCACCCTCAGAATATAAAACAGTTCATCCATCCTCTCTCCACTCTTGCAGTATGTGTGTACACTTGTGTGAACATTCTTGTTTGTGTGTCTGTATGTGGGAAAACAAAATCCTCTTTATCCTTCCTCCTCCTTCCTTGCTCTCATTCCCAAAGGAAGGGACCAGAAGGAGTAAATAAGCAAAGTCAGCTCTTTCTTCCTTACAGAGGGTTTGTCACTAGGGAGAGTTAACTGTCTCGTTCTCTTGTTCCTCCATTAACTTTGGTAGGGCAAACCCCCTCTAGTGGTGACAGCAGGTGCTACTCCCTCTAGTGGTGACAGCAGGTGCTACTCCCTCATTTAGTCATTTAGCAAATGCTCTTATCCAAAGCAACTTGCAGCAAGTATAGTAAATGTCATAACAATAAATAAATAGTCATTTAGCAGATGCTTTTATCCAAAGCTACTTACAGCAACTACAGGGACATTCCCCCTGAGGCAAGTAGGGTGAGGTGCCTTGCCCAAGGACACAACACCATGTAGCCCCAGCCAGGAATCAAACTCGCAACCCTCCGATCACGAGGCCAACACCTTAACTGCTGAGCCACATGACTCCCTCTTATAGCTCTGTATTGATGGGACTAGGGTTAGACATGTCAGAGGAAGTTGTGAAACATCCTATCTTTCTAAATTTGTCAGCTGTACAATGATGCAACTGCATGTTTCATTACTTCTACATGGGAGTCCAGTGGCTCAGCGGGTTAAGGTGTTGGCCTCGTGATCGGAGGGTTGCGAGTTAGATTCCCGGCTGTGACTATGTGATGTTGTATCCTTGGGTAAGGCACTTCACCCTACTTGCCTCAGGGGGATTGTCCCTGTACTTGCTGTAAGTCGCTTTGGATACATTATTATTATTACATACAGTTTGTTTATAATAAGACAGCATCTCGTTGTTAAAGTTGATAAACCATGAAATGTTCATCCAAAAGGCCACACATGATGGCCGTAAACCAGCCAGCCAATCAGGAGACAAAAGTGCAGCAGACAGGAAGCTTCTGAGGACTGCCAAGGGGAGATCAACTCCAATGAGATGTGACCACTGGATCAATAGTGACAACCTGTGGATTAAGGAAGAGAAGAAACGGCAGTGTGCACTGCGCCAAGCAGCAAAGGGCAGCGAGGGGCAGCTGAACACTCTCTTCCCTGAGGATCTGGGGAAAGTAAGGGCCTTAATCCAACAGACTCCACAGCAAGATGGAACTCCTCTTTCCTTCTTAACCCTTTCTGGTTTTTCTCTTTTTCATCTTCCAGACGGACTTGAAGTCTTAACACTAAACGTGCTGTTTTTCTTCTTATTTCACCTTCTTTGCATCTTTCATTGTCCTGCTGTGAAACTTTCAGCCACATCTCTAAACATATCAACCCTTCAGCAAAGCTTTAAAAAACATGTATGATTGAGATATTCCAAATGTGTATTTTAAACAAAAAACAACAGTTTACAAATGTGAAGTAAAAAAATGGTCCTCATTCATACCTCTGCTTTCCTTCTTCCCGAGGCCCTGTCCTCCACTGAGACACTGCAAACTATGTACAGGCTTCCTGGGATGCCCCTTAAGGCCCACTGCTTCTCCCAGAGCACCCCTGTAGGACTGGACTGCCTTGGCTGGAAAAGATGCCCCTCCAACAACTGTAAGTAACCTTCCTCCTTGTAACAGTCATTATACATTCAGCTCTTTCTTCCTTACAGAGGATTTGTCACTAGGGAGAGTTAACTGTCTCATTCTCTTGTTCCTCCATTAACTTTGGTAGGGCAAACCCCCTCTAGTGGTGACAGCAGGTGCTACTCCCTCTAGTGGTGACAGCAGGTGCTACTCCCTCTAGTGGAAACAGCAGGTGCTACTCCCTCTAGTGGAAACAGCAGGTGCTACTCCCTCTAGTGGTGACAGCAGGTGCTACTCCCTCATTTAGTCATTTAGCAAACACTCTTATCCAGAGCAACTTACAGCAAGTACAAGTACACATTTCCCCCGAGGCAGGTAGGGTGAAGTGCATTGCCCAAGGACATAACATCATGTTGCCATAGCCGGGAATCAATCTCCAGCAGTTACCCCTACATTACATTACATTTATTAATTTAGCAGATGCTTTCATCCAAAGTGACTTCCAAGAGAGAGCTTTACAAAAGATCGGTCACTGATCATAGTAACGTGATAGTCCCCAAGCATAGCGGTGGCGTCCACTGCTTCTCCCTGACCACCTCTGTAGGACAGGACTGCCTTGGCTGGTAAAGATGCCCAGATGATGTAGTTCTCCACTTTAAACATGGAGGAAGGAGCACACTTTCTATATTCTGAAGAAATAGTTTACATATTTACATTTACATTTATTCATTTAGCAGACGCTTTTATCCAAAGCGACTTGCAGTAAGTACAGGGACATTCTCCCTCCCACATATAAATTCACCTACCCCCCCTCTCCGTCTCTCCTAGTTAAAGACATTATATTAGGAATGTATTTACAACACTGTTTAGTTCCTTATTCAGTTGGATGAAGGAGCATTTGTTTCTTGTGTCCTCTTATCGTGAGCATGTGGGTTGGTCTGGGGAGATGTGGAGTAGTGTGTGGATGTGGGGACTCTGGTAGGGTAGGGTGTGGATGTGGGGACTCTGGTAGGATATGGTGTGGATGTGGGGACTCTATTAGGACAGTGTGTGGATGTGGGGACTATGGTAGGGTAGGGTGTGGATATGGGGACTCTGGTAGGGTAGGGTGTGGATGTGGGGACTATGGTAGGGTATGGTATGGATTTGGGGACCAATAGGTCCAGGCTGTAGCAAAACACACACACACAAATAAAAAACAATACAGACATATAAAGTGTGTGTGTGTACATGAGTGTACGTGTATAAGTGTGTGTATGAGGCAGCAAGGTGGGTGAGGTCAGTGATTTTAGGCAGTCAGCATCACACTTGTTCTGGGAGCATGTGAATGGGCTGGATCTTCTCATGATATTGAAGCATTGAGGCATGGAAGTTGAGCTGCAGTAAGAAGGACATGCCCTAAAGTCTTGACAGGCGCTGTGTCCGAAATCACTCCCTCATTCCCTACTCCCTACTCCCTACATAGGGAAATAAATGTAGTGGACTATATAGTGAGCTCAACAGAAAAAACATTCGGACATTTCTCTTGGCGCCGGTAATTACATCATCGTTGTCACACAATTAAAATGTACGACATTAATGTCGTCTCACATAATACTTGTCCATTTACTACTGCATTTTTATTAAATTGGGAGTATTTTGATTACTGTCCTGTACGTTTATTTTTCGTATTTTGTTTTGTATTTAAGCATGACATAACCCTATTTAAGCATAACCCTAACCCATTTTTTTCTATTTAATTAATTAAACAAACTATCCTCCGTCAAACTCCGCCCCCAACTGGTTTCCTTTCCGTGCCCTGAGAATTTCTGGCAATGCATTGTGGGATATTTTGCTTCGGTTAGTGACCATCGGATGTTCACTACTTTTCGCAGTGAATTGTGGGATACATTCAGGGCCTGCTGGGGGACTGGGTTGGGGTTGAGGGCCTGGGTTGGGGCTGGGGGCCTGGGTTGGGGTTGGGGCTGGGTTGGGGGCCTGGGTTGGGGCTGGTTCCTGGGTTGGGGTTGGGGCTGGGTTGGGGGCCTGGGTTGGGGCTGGGGGCTTGGGTTTTGGCTGAGGGACTTCATTTACAAGTTGGGTATATTTGCCTTTTTTGGAAATCCTATCAAATTGTATTACGTAAAATAACTCTCACTGTGATTACAGAAAATGTTGTGTGTATGTGTACTGATTTGATTGTACTAGGCTAGTCTTCTGTGCTCTCCAATGGAATTAGTAAGTACGTGTGTTTGTGGCTGCTTAAGCTGATTACGCTGTCAGACAGGAAACCACATCCCTGAAGCCCTGTGGTCCCTGGCAGGTTAGAAAGCTGCCAGGGACCACAGGAAACTGTAGCCTTGACTGTCATCTCCCATCAGCCCCTCCTATAACCACACACACAACCACACACACTCATGAATACACGATACATACACAAGCCACACATACTCTCTATTTCAGAAACACACACACCTACAAACACACACCCAAACACACACAACATGACTAGAGTGTTGGTGCTTTAGTAGCAGCAGGGGAGGGGAGGGGAGGCAAAGGGGTACCCTGACAGGCAGTGGTCTGCATCAGATCTCCTTGCTTATTGACATTATAGGAGCCATCAGACTCTCTTCCAAGCCAAATGACACAGCAGAGCTAGGAAGCCCCCCTAAAGGAGCCCTAGTGATGTCAGTCTGGAACCGTGTGTGCAGACTAGAGAGAGCTGTGTGTATGAGTTAGCAACAGCGAGCAAGCAGGAGAGAGGGAGGATGAGGCAGTGAGAGAGAGAGAGGGAGAGGGAGGCTCTGCATTCGACAAGAGAGAAGAGAGCAGCAGAGACGCTGAGCCTAGGGTCTAATAGCTTTAGCTACCACGGAGGATAGGTGACAGCTACTCCAAACTTCTACACTCTTCACCTGCCTTTGCCCACCTTGCTTAATCTGAGCTGGGGTGGGAAGATCCTAGCTGCCCCTGCCCTGGACCAGAACCTCCACAAACACCACTTGTGGACTCTGCTGCCCACTTGGAGAGCTCGGCTGCCCAGTGCAGCAGGGGTAGATGTGGCTTGGGTTAGGACTAGGGCCAGGACTAGGGATAGAGCTAGGACTAGAATTAGGGTGAGGATTAGGACTAGGGCCAGGACTTGGGCTAGGACCAGGGATAGGGCTACGGCAAGGCCAGGAATTTGGGCAGGACTAGGGTCAGGTTAGGGCTAGAGCTAAGCTAGGGCTAGACCAGGGCTAGGACTAGGGCTAGGACTAGGGTTAACGCTAATAGAGCTAAGCCAGGGGGCAGATAGCGCAGGGTAGCATGAGGACCCAGCAGAGCTCAGAGGGGGCTCTCCCTGGCAGTGGTAGCTCTGGACTCTCTCCTGGCTCTGACTCGGACAGCAGCCCCAACACCAGCAGGGGAGGAGGAGGGGACTTGGGGCAGGGATGTGGGGGAGACAGAGGAGGTGGTAGCCTGGGAGCGACTCTCAGGGGGGTCCTGTCACGATACTGGAGCCTGGAGAGTCTGCACTCTACCACAGGTAAGGCACAGGCATGTCACACTCTTAAACACATATATACACACTTGTACTCACATTAATACTCTTACAGACACTGTCATTCTTATACAGACTCATAAACACACACACTCTCATACACACAAACGTAATGCCCATCACATTCATATGGGAGGTGCCTCATATTATTGATGAGAATAGGGTTTGCTTTTGGCTGTGGGGAGGCTTGTTGCATATACAGGGGTCAGCTTGTTGTAGCTATAGGGTGTGCTTGTTGTGGCTATATGGGTAGGCTTGTTGTACATATAGGGGTGGGCTTGGTGTGGTTTTGTGGGAGTGTGGTGGTTGAGCGGTGAGGGTGTCAGGCAAGTAATCAGAAGGCCCCTGGTTCGAACCCCGGCTGTGCCAACATGGCGTTGTGTCTTTGGGCAAGGCACTTCACCTGACTTACCTCATGAGGGAATGTCCCTGTAAACTGCTGTTGCTCTGGATAACAGCATCTGCTAAATGACTAAATGAAAATGTGTCTACATAGGTTGGACTGCATTCAGCAACTGGTGTAAACAGTATTGTCTTAAGTCAATGTGTTAACTTGTGTTTCCAAGGCTAACACTGTTAGCTACATAAACCTTTGTAACTTTAGAATGTCCATGGGCACAATAAAACATCTTTCAGACATACACTCAAAGATCTGCTCTTTATCGCTCCCTGTTTCTCCAGCTATATAATACAGAGAATATTTGAAGGATTTTCAACAGATTTTTGTCACTTTGACTATTTAGACTCTGAGGGGTAGGGTTAAAGGTCAAGGATGTGTCAGGGCGCCAGGATTTCTTTGGAGAGAGAGATTTATGTGTTTCTGTGGTCCTGGTGAAAAAGTTTATCCTGTCCTGTAGTGGGTGGATTATTGTTGATGTGACTAGTTATTATTAAATAGCTCATTTGCACATTTGAAGCTCCAGGTTTTATTAGTTAGCCACTCTGTAAGTGGCTAATGGACTGCAGTATTAACAGTGTATAATTTCCTGTTTTCAAAGTATAATTTCGTCAGAATTATTTTTAGCAAATGCACACAGTCTCACACAAAGACTCATATTGTCTCTCTCATACACACATACAGACGTGTTTTATCTTTCTCACACTCCCCCACAACAGGGGCTCAAATTAAAAGAGGCACCCATCGCTAGGTAAGTGGGAAGGGTTAGGGTGATGTCACAATACCATGTAACACTATCAAGCTGTGATGTCACAATACCATGTAACACTATCAAGCTGTGATGTCACAATACCATGTAACACTATCAAGCTGATTTAAACCCTGCTGCTTATGCCCCAGTGAGGTTATTTCCCTCAACCAGTGAAACCTCATTCAAGGGGATTGTTATGTATAATAAATACCATAATATCCATCCAATAATCCATTCCATATCATCATAATCCATTCCATAATCATAATATTTAGAAATAATACAAATATTCCATCTGTCATTCACACTCGATCCAAATCTGTCTGGGGAAAAGAAATGTTAGTATTTTATAGCATTACGTCTGTGGCGAATATCAGTGGCTTATCTGCCAGTACAATAATGAGGTTAATTAGCCATCAGTTGTATTGTTGATAGTTCCCTCAACACAAATGTCTCTCCATTAGCTTGCAGTTAGCTACTGTATTAATGGAACAATAGTATTGTTTGCTTTCAACACCATCACCCCTCTTGCATTCTTACAGCGGAAGCGGCTGTAGTTTTGACAGATTACCAAAAATTATCTGTTTTTGACAGATTACCATCTTCATGAAGAGCATTAGGCTTGGAAGAATCCAAGTCTCCACTTTTACCAGTGTTTAGCAGAGTGACAAATATGTGGAAAAGTAAAATAATGGATCCATGTCATCAGAAAGACATAGTGGGAGGGTTTCTTTATTTAAATCCTCCCATCGTATATATGGGGCCTTCCCCCTTCTCTCAGTCCTCCATCCATCCCTCCTTCCCCATCCCTCCATTCTAGTTATGTCTAGTTCTGCTGATAGCGATGTCAGTAATTAGAAAGATACTCATGAATTAGTCATCTATTTTAATAAATATATCATTTTTGCATTGTATTGTGTTGCTGTGTGGAAGTAAATATAAATTCACTGGAATATTACCAACCTATCAAAAACAGCTTCAGCCCTTTCAGAGCAGGTTCCCTGGTACAGCAGTTCTATAGCAGCTACACCCAGAACATGTGCTAGAATGTTCCCTCACCCTCATCACCTTGACAACCCCCAACAGCAGACTGGGAATGTGTAGTATGTTGATAAGACTCTGTTTCTGTCCAACTCCAGAACCTCTCAGATTCCTGCTCTGCTAGGCCATACAGCTTGTCTGTTCTGGGCTAGGCTAGGGTGATCTGTTCTGGGCTAGGCTAGGGTGATCTGTTCTGGGCTAGGCTAGGGTGATCTGTTCTGGGCTAGGCTAGGGTGATCTGTTCTGGGCTAGGCTAGGGTGATCTGTTCTGGGCTAGGCTAGGGTGATCTGTTCTGGGCTAGGCTAGGGTGATCTGTTCTGGACTAGGCTAGGGTGATTTGTTCTGGGCTAGGCTAGGGTGATCTGTTCTGGGCTAGGCTAGGGTGATTTGTTCTGGGCTAGGCTAGGGTGATCTGTTCTGGGCTAGGCTAGGGTGATTTGTTCTGGGCTAGGCTAGGGTGATCTGTTCTGGGCTAGGCTAGGGTGATTTGTTCTGGGCTAGGCTAGGGTGATCTGTTCTGGGCTAGGCTAGGGTGATCTGTTCTGGGCTAGGCTAGGGTGATCTGTTCTGGGCTAGGCTAGGGTGATCTGTTCTGGACTAGGCTAGGGTGATTTGTTCTGGGCTAGGCTAGGGTGATCTGTTCTGGGCTAGGCTAGGGTGATCTGTTCTGGGCTAGGCTAGGGTGATCTGTTCTGGACTAGGCTAGGGTGATTTGTTCTGGGCTAGGCTAGGGTGATCTGTTCTGGGCTAGGCTAGGGTGATTTGTTCTGGGCTAGGCTAGGGTGATCTGTTCTGGGCTAGGCTAGGGTGATCTGTTCTGGGCTAGGCTAGGGTGATCTGTTCTGGGCTAGGCTAGGGTGATTTGTTCTGGGCTAGGCTAGGGTGATCTGTTCTGGGCTAGGCTAGGGTGATCTGTTCTGGACTAGGCCAGGGTGATCTGTTGTGGGCTAGGCTAGGATGGCCTAATAGTGTTGGGTTGGGCTGGACTTGGGTTTGGGTTAGGTTTGTGGGCACTAATTAAATTTGAACAGCTTGTGTGTGTGAGAGAGAAACAGTATTACATTTACATTTACTCAGTTATCAGATGCTTTTATCCATAGCGACTTACAAGAGAGAGCTTTACAAAGAGCATCGGTCACTGAGCATAGCAACGTGATAGACCCCGAACAGTGGGCTTTTAGAAACATACATTGTGAGAACCAATAAGTAGGACAGGTATGGTTTGAGATTAGTGTACATGCTAATTTAAATGTACCACAATGGGTAAAGTCCAGACTGTTTATCAGTGTAGTGGTGGCTGATGTGTCTACATCTGGTCTGAGAGGAGGGGGAGGGGGAGGCACTGATCATCCTGAATAGGGAGGAAGACTAAATATTCACTGTTACTCATACCTGAGCCCCAAATAATGTTCAGTTTTCTATTCCTGGATGTTGATCCAGGCGGAACCTTAACCCTGCATGTGAACCTTAACCCTGCATGTGAACCTTAACCCTGCATTTGAACCTTAACCCTGCATTTGAACCTTAAACCTGCATGTGTGTCAGGAGAATACAAGCTGTCACAACGTCAGATTCAGCAGAATCACCGTTTCAGTTTTGACATTTTTGCAGTTTGCTGGTTTGTAATTAAAAATGCTTGGTTTGCATTCTGTCATGACAGAGAGAGGAGTTAGAAAGGGAGAGAGAAAGAGTGAGAGAGAAAGAGCGAGAGAATGAGGGAGGTGGGGGGGGAAGGCCACCCCCATCCTTTATATTTGTTCTTTATTGTGTTGCAAGAGGCCCACAGAGCTCACACACATAAATACACACTCACACACACATACAAGCTCTCACTCACTCACTCACTCACTCACTCACTCACACACCAACTCTTTCACACACACACATACAAGCTTGCACACACACACACACATACATACATACATACATATAGGATCTCACACACACTCACTGGCAGGCAGTAGATTGAATGACCCTCTACACTTTATCAATGTAGCAGACACATTTATCCAAAGTGTCTTCCAACAGAGAGCTTTACAAAAGGGCATCGGTTACTGATCATAACAATAAGATAGCCCCAAACATTGCGGGTAGTCAGATTATAGAACCAAACACCGGATTCTCCATAGCTGCCCCCTCCCTCTGGAAGTCTCTCCCCAAACACATTCATGACTGCTCCGATCCCTCCATGTTCAAATCAAAAATCAAAACTCACCTTTTTAGA
The DNA here is from genome assembly GCA_030340665.1 of Neosalanx taihuensis. Lineage (NCBI taxonomy): Eukaryota > Metazoa > Chordata > Actinopteri > Osmeriformes > Salangidae > Neosalanx > Neosalanx taihuensis. The sequence continues at coordinate 14,136,069 of CM059304.1, forward strand.
ACTGCTTTTAATATGTGATGAATGTACCATGTCAATGTTTACTATGTTTGTAATGTGAAACTTTTATGATGATTTTATTGTCTGTAAAGCGACTTTAAGTACCTTGAAAAGCACTATATAAATAAAATGTATAATTATTATTATGAAGCATAAATTGTGGGAAATAAAACAAGTGCTAAAAGGGAAGAACCACAAGAGCATTCAGTTAAACAAATTATAATTAGATAACATGAACCTCAAACGTGCAATAGTGTCTCCGAAGGAAAGCAAGTAATAATAATTATATACCTCACGGAGAGGTCAGGAACTTCAGTTATATACCTCACAGAGAGGACAGGAACTTCAGTTATATACCTCACGGAGAGGTCAGGAACTTCAGTTATATACCTCACAGAGAGGACAGGAACTTCAGTTATATACCTCACAGTGAGGACAGGAATTTCAGTATGAATTTTTCTCTTGCTTTTCCTTGCTCGCTTTGCCATCGTATTATCATTTTAAAGGATTTTTCTGTTAAAACACTCCTGGAATTACAACATTTACAATATCTTCACACACATACAGATTTATGTGATCCTTATAAAACGTATGAGTCAGTGTAGTTATGTACAACCCTGCAGAGCTATCTTGGGCTTCTAATGAGCTGTAGACCATGATAGTGGTGTTGTGTCCTTGGACAAGGCATTTTACCCTACTTGCCTTGGGAGAATGTCCCTTTACTTGCTGTAAGTTGCTCTTGATAAGAGCGTCTGATGAATGACTAAATGTAAATGTGTCCAGATGCAGTGATACTGGTTCCTTGTCCAGATGCAGGCATAGTGGTTCTGTGTCTAGACACATTGCACAGGAGAATGAAGGCCAAGTAATTTGGGTCCAGATCAATATGTCCCATAAAACAGGCATCGACCCTGTAGGGTGTAGTGTGAATGTGTAGTGTGGATGTATAGTGTGTAGTGTGGATGTGTAGTGTCTCTATTTTCCATAACAGTTACGGGCCAGAACACAAGTAGGTCAGACCGGCTAAAGTGGAGGAGATACCACAGGACTCAAAGCTGGAAGAAATTAGATAGCACAGGACTGATTCAGAGAGACAGGAGATACTACAGGACTGAATCAAAGAGAGAGGAGATACTACAGGACTGATTCAGAGAGAGAGGAGATACTGCAGGACTGAGTCAGAGCGAGGAGATACTACAGGACTGATTCAGAGAGAGGAGATACTACAGGACTGAGTCAGAGAGACTGAGTCAGAGAGAGGAGATACTACAGGACTGAGTCAGAGAGAGGAGATACTACAGGACTGAGTCAGAGAGAGGAGATACTACAGGACTGATTCAGAGAGAGAGGAGATACTACAGGACTGAGTCAGAGAGAGGAGATACTACAGGACTGAGCTAGAGAGAGAGAGAGAGAGAGAGAGAGAGAGAGAGGAGATACCACAAGACTGAAGCAGGGAGAGAGAGAGAGAGCGTTGAAATACCATAATTTTATACATAATAGTATTTCACAGAATATAGAAAGTCTACTCATCCCTCTTCCTTTGTCCATTTTTCTCTTTGTCCCCTCTCTCCGTCTCTCCACCACTCACTGATGCTTCAGTCATGGCAGCAGCTCATAAGCAGAGGGGTGGATCTGTATCTTTCATTAAAGTAGCTTCATGCCTCGTGCCCCAGTGCACTACTACCCTCAGGCCTCCAGCCTTCTCTCTCTCTTTCCACATATCCTTCTCTACATCGCTCTGTCTCTCTACATCTCTGTCTCCGTATATCTCTCCTTCTCTCTACTGTACATCTCTCTCTACATATCAGTCTCTCTACATCTCTCCCTCTCTCTACATCTCTCTCTAAGTCTTTGTCTCTCTACATGTCTGTATCTGTACATCTCACCTTCTCTCTACATCTGTCTCCTTCTTTCCAAATCTCCCTTCCTCCCTATCTCTACATCTCTCTACATCTCCCTCCCTCTTGCTCTCTACATCTCTTGCTCTCTACATCTCTCTCACTCTACATTTGTCCCTCACTCTCCACATCCCTCTCTGCGTATATATATATATATATATATATATATATATATATAGTATATCACCCTCACTCTCTCTCTCTCTCTGAGCGCCTATATGGTAGAAAAGCACTATAAACTCTCTAATCTATTTACCATATACTGTAGTAACTTCCACATCATAGACCCAACTCACACACTCATACAACATATAGCTTTTATCTTCGTAGACTGCTCACAGTGCCTCAGTTCTCATGACTTTCCTGATCATGACCTCCACAACCTACTTTAGCTTTTTATGAGTCATTCTACTGTTCCTCTTCTTTTTCTTCCTTTTCCTCCTCTCATTCTCCTCCTCCTCCTGTTCCTCCTCCTCCTCCAAGCTTGACAAAACCCCAGACTAGAGTTCTTGAAGGACAGTCCAGACTGGGTCTGCTGTGTGTGCTATGTTGCCCCCTAGAGTCAGAAACAATCAACTGCAGGCTCCAGAGCCACCTTTATAATGCTAACCCTGCTACCCAAACACTGCTAACCCTGCTACCCAAACACTGCTAACCCTGCTACACAAACACTGCTAACCCTGCTACACAAACACTGCTAACCCTGCTACCTAAACACTGCTAACCCTGCTACCCAAACACTGCTAACCCTGCTACCCAAACACTGCTAACCCTGCTAACCCTGCTACACAAACACTGCTAACCCTGCTAACTCTGCTACACAAACACTGCTAACCCTGCTAACTCTGCTACACAAACACTGCTAACCCTGCTAACCCTGCCACACAAACACTGCTAACCCTGCCACACAAACACTACTAACCCTGCTACACAAACACTGCTAACCCTGCTACCCAGACCCTGCTAACCCTGCTACCCAAACCCTGCTAACCCTGCTACACAAACAATGCTAACCCTACTAACCCTGCTACCCTAACCCTGCTACCCAAACACTGCTAACCCTGCTACACAAACACTGCTAACCCTGCTACCCAAACACTGCTAACCCTGCTACACAAACACTGCTAACCCTGCTACCAAAACACTGCTAACCCTGCTACCCAAACACTGCTAACCCTGCTAACCTTGCTAACTGCTTATTGTCATTGCCCCCACCCCCTATCCCTGAGTACACTTTCTAATCTTTTACCTCACACCCTTATCCTTGTGTGCCGTTGATACAAAGGAGTTTCCCTTGGGATCAATAAAGTAATCTGAATCTGAATCTGATTTTAACCCTGCCAACCTTGCTAACCCTGCCAACCTTGCTAACCTTGCTAACCCTGCTAACCCTTTGCTATCCTCTATCCCGCTTGCTAAAATTGGTTCTGTTATTCAGACTGTTGGACAGCAGATGTAAAAGAGAGATAGAAGTTAGGAATATGATTTTAGTTTAGTATCCTATTTATCTGGCATGTCATAGAAACAGAATGTCATGGAGGAGGTGAAGAGGGGTTAGGGTTATTGTTCTATCTAAACAATAAAACGAGAGAGGGTTTACCCTCACCTGCAAACAGGATTTTTCCATCCACAGACGCACGTCAGGGGTGTGGTTCAGCCCTAACTAGGGTTAGGTTTACCCTAACAACTTCACAATGCATAAATGTAGCATACATATCTACTCATATTATTCAATATTACTGGAGATGCCAACAGTGTAAACAATTGTGGTATTTTCCTCCCACGCCTGATTCCTCCGATCCCCATCCAGTGTGACTTCTCTTTCTTTTTCGGCTCTAACAGGGACATCAGTCTCCTTAGCTGTGAAGAGTTCTTGACAGGGCTGTGCAGATACCTCTAAAGGGGCAGGTGCTCCTGATCAGAAAGGGCATAGAAAAGGTTCAAACAAACATATAGTTTCAAGGTGAAACAGATGTCTTTGTTTCAATCTTTTCTACATTATTTAGTGTCCTAGATCACTGAAAACGTCATACTGAAAGCGATTGTATTGTTTTTATATTGTCACAATGTTTGAGGTGGACAGCAGGTCTTAGGCAGTACAGAGTAACATAAATATTCTCAGATCAGTTTTTCTGATTCAGAATGAACTCTTGGTGTAAAACATCTTGATTTTGAAAACATTGTCCAGATGACTACCTCTGAAACCTTTTCTACAATGGAACACTCCTGGACGAAAGAGGGTCTACACTGACTTCAATCGTCTTAATAAGTAATATGTGTTTTATAATGTATTTCCGTTTCTCTCTCTCTGTCTCTATCTCCCCTCCCCCCAACCCACCTCCAGCGGTGGTGGCTCCTGATGGGGGGCCAGAGAGATGCGGGGGGCTGGGTGAGGGGGCCAGTGAGGAGGAGCTATACGAAGATTTCCACAGCTCCGGCCATCGCTTTGGCCACCCTGGAGGAGGAGGAGAACAGTTAGCCATCAACGAGGTAGGACAGTCCTCCTCCACCTCGCCCTCTCTCTCCTCCTCCACCTCCCCCTCTCTCTCCTCCTTCACCTCTCACTCTCTCCTCTCCACCTCTTCTTTCTCCTCTCCCTCTCTTCTCCTCCACCTCTCCCTCTTTCTCTTTTTTCCTCTGTCTCTCCCTCTTTACCGCCACATCTTCCTCATGGTTACTTCATGGGTACATTATGATTATTACAACAGCAGATAGCTTGCTACAGTTTGCTGCTTTTTCGAATGAGCTTCCTGGTGCATTCTGGGTATGAATGAGCTTTGATTCAGATTCAGATTACTTCATTGATCCCGAGGGAAACTCCTTTGTATCAACGGCACACAGTCTCGCAAAGCACACAAGGGTAAGGGTGTGGGGTAAAAGATTAGAAAGTGTACACAGGGATAGGGGGTGGGGTCAATAACAATAAGTAAAAAAGTAAAAAAATGGTGGGTGACCCTTACGGGTGCATTCTGAGAATGAATGAGCTTCCTAGTGCAACATGCAACATCTCTTCGGCGAGTTAACCCTCTGGCTTAGTTACTATTGGTCTATCCCAGTGGTGTCAAACTCGTGCCTCGTGCCTAACGAGTTTGAACTCGTTAGTGAAATCAGCTGGTGTAGGGGCTTGGTTGACGCCAAATCAACATTTATTTGTATAGCTCTTTTTACAAGCAATGTCACAGAGGGCTTCACATATGCCCATAGAACTGCCCCTCAACCAACCTAAACCCTCAAGGAAGACAAGGAAAAACTCCCAGAAAAACTCACTAGGAAGATAAAATGGAAGAAACCTTGGAAGGAGCAATTGAGTGAGGGATCTCCTCCTCCAGGGACGGTTGGAGAAAGTGAAGAGCAGAACACAGGCTAAAACAGTCATATCTCTAGAGAGTTAATAAGTTGTTGAAACATCAATACTCAATGCAAACTTGGGTCTTAGGTTGCACAAAGTCAATTTAGGCAGCCACTGGGCTTGGGCCTATGATTGGCGCAGCATCACACGCAGGCGGATGAGGAAAAGGACCGGGAAGACAATCTCAGATCGATGTCCACTGGCACCAGGTCCAACATTGGCCAACAACCACGCAAGTGCTGAGAGCTCAGTCCCCCCATACCAAAGGGAGGTATGGAGGGGAGGACAGTGAGACGGAGTAGAGGAGATGTTAGAGAATGCAAGGAACAGCTAACAGTTATAGCAATATTCAGAATGAGGTCCCCACCGGTCAGTGTGGGCTAATGCAGCAATTAAAAAGACCAAAAAAGGGGCTATTGACACAGCCTTAGACACCAAGACAGCACCAGCCCCCCTCAGTTGGAACATAAATCTGTTCCAAGAAAGAAAAACTGATATATATATATTGAAAGATAGTATTTTTGCAGCAGAACAGCCTTGTCCACTGACCTGTAGCAAAACTCTCATGACGTTACATCTTATAACTAGTAGATGTAGAACATGATCATATTCAGGTCTACAAGACAATGTCTGAAAGGAAAGAGGTAAGGGGAGGATGTCAAGGATTGTGCCACCATGGCATTCCTTAGCCACACTGTTACCATGGCAATGAGCTGCTGTCAACAGGGGAGCATCAGCTGTTGGGTCATGGGGACTGTTGCCATGGAAACAATCCCTGGGACTAGGTGATGCATAAGAGCATAGAAACGTAATTTACACTCTGTAATGCTCTGCATAGGGTTAGGGTTACTAATTCAAGAACTCTGCATATTCACACTTTGTAACACTCTTCCTACTGCTACTGTGCACATTGTGAGCTGTGTTGAAGGAATCCATAACAGTACATAAACAGTTTTTTAAACAAACAACCATTCAGATCCTCAAAATGCAGCAGCAGAAGCAGGTCCTGTTAAGAACACTCACACACACAAAGACACACACAAACACACATGTTCAACACCCACTCATCTCTGCCCCTGACACGCACACACAATCTTCGCTTTACACAGACTCACACACTTACACCCCCACCTTTTCTGTCCCACACACATTCATGTTTTATTATTCTGGATCCTCCCTCCACCTCCCCATCCCCCGCCCCTTCCCCAGGGTTGCTAAGGCCTGCCTCCACTGCTCCGTATCTAGGATACGGGCCCACTCAGACATCTGATTGGATGCTTGTGGTGGGAAGGAGAGAGAGATACACAGATAGACAGAGAAGGAGAGGGAGGGAGAAAGAGAGGGAGAGCGAAAAGCAATCCAGAGAGCTAGATGGATGTCCGTTCACATAGAGCTCTAGGCAGACAGCGTACCATTTTATCTTTAGTGCTTACTAAAAAGGAGAGAGGGGCAGAGAGAGCTGCCATGTTAGAGAAGCAGGACTAGCTGTGATGCGTAACACAGACGAAGAACAGAAGACTACAGAGGAAGTAGAATGAGGAGCCAGAAGAGAGAGAGCACATCCTGATGAGAAGTAGCCAGTGAGATCGAGGGAGGACGCGCAGGAGAGGGTGCTCAGCACGCGCACACACACAGACACACACTCACACAAAGCCTTTGAGGCCAGGAAGGCAGCATCGTGGCAGGGGAGCAGCGAGGCGGTGTTGTCGGAGAAGAAAGAAGAGGAGAGAAGAGAACAGAACAGGAGGAGGATAGGAGGGGGGCGACAGCAGCGTCAGCAGGAGGAAGACCCATTGCTGTGTGGTGCGGCAGGGGGGGGGCAGTGAGGGAGCGTCGGAGGAGGGGGCAGGAGTACGGGGCAGACGGAGGGGCAGACGAAGGGGACATGGCCAGGGGAGGAGGGTCCCAGAGGGGCCGGCAGCACCTTGGCCTGCTCAACACCTTGCTACGCTGCAATCTGCACCCTGACACTCAGAAGGTGGTGGTCTTCATCATCATGGTGCTCCTCGTCATCATCAACGTGGTGCTAATGTTCCTGCTTGCCTTCCAGTAGACAAACACAGTCATACACACACGCGCAAACACACTCACAAACACACTCATACATACACATTAGCATCCATTTACACACGGATACTGCTCACTCATTGATATGTGCCAGAGCGCCGCATGTAGATATATGAGTAGATAAACACACTCATCCTCCACTTCTGCTCTACCTGGCCTCAGTTAACACACACTCACACACACACACACACACACACACACACGTATGTGCTGTGCATCGCTGAGGAAGAGAGGAGAGAAAGATAACAGAGTATTATGTTTATGGACCTCCTGGGAGGAAGAACAAAGACTCAGGTAAAATACCACTGGCCAACAACACTGACAAAACTACACTGACAAAACTACACTGACAAAACTACACTGACAATACTACACTGACAATACTACACTGACAATACTACACTGACAAAACTACACTGACAAAACTACACTGACAATACTACACTGACAATACTACACTGACAATACTACACTGACAAAACTACACTGACAAAACTACACTGACAATACTACACTGACAATACTACACTGACAATACTACACTGACAAAACTACACTGACAAAACTACACTGACAAAACAACACTGACAAAACTACACTGACAAAACTACACTGACAAAACTACACTGACAATACTACACTGACAATACTACACTGACAAAACTACACTGACAAAACTACACTGACAAAACTACACTGACAATACTACACTGACAATACTACACTCACAACACTACACTCACAATACTAGACTCACAGTACTACACTCACAATACTATACTGATAATTCTACACTGACGATACTACACTGACAATACTACACTGACAAAACTACACTGACAAAACTACACTGACAATACTACACTGACAATACTACACTGACAATACTACACTGACAAAACTACACTGACAAAACTACACTGACAATACTACACTGACAATACTACACTGACAATACTACACTGACAAAACTACACTGACAAAACTACACTGACAATACTACACTGACAATACTACACTGACAAAACTACACTGACAAAACTACACTGACAAAACTACACTGACAAAACTACACTGACAAAACTACACTGACAAAACAACACTGACAAAACTACACTGACAAAACTACACTGACAATACTACACTGACAAAACTACACTGACAAAACTACACTGACAAAACTACACTGACAAAACTACACTGACAAAACTACACTGACAAAACAACACTGACAAAACTACACTGACAAAACTACACTGACAATACTACACTGACAAAACTACACTGACAAAACTACACTGACAATACTACACTGACAAAACTACACTGACAAAACTACACTGACAAAACTACACTGACAATACTACACTCACAACACTACACTCACAACACTACACTCACAACACTAGACTCACAGTACTACACTCACAATACTATACTGATAATTCTACACTGACGATACTACACTGATAATACTACACTGATAATACTACACTGACGATACTACACTGATAATACTACACTAACAATACTACACTACACTAATACTATGACACTAACAATACTACATTTACGTACTCTAAAAACGACTCTAATTCTACTACACTGTACTGCATACCACTAGACAGAAATGTAGTACACCATACTGTGTACTACCACAGATCATTTAATATAGAGGACAGGCGTTAGAAGTATTTTGTTGTTGGCTATGCATAGGATGTTCTGATGTGAAGATGTATTAGTCGGACTTTGGTCTCACCTGCTCTGGTGCTGGTCTCACCTGCTCTGGTGCTGGTCTCACCTGCTCTGGTGCTGGTCTCACCTGCTCTGGTGCTGGTCTCACCTGCTCTGGTGCTGGTCAACAACATGAATGACATTAAAGAACAAAATGTATATGCAGTATGCAATTGTGCCCCTAACCTTTTCTTACCATCAACCAATCACCATTGTTTGCCATGTTATATAACTTTACAATATGTTGTAACAACTTTCACATGAAGTTTGTCAGCCTGGAAATCGTTTTTCATTATATTCTGACACTGAATGAGTGCTGTGTAATTTAACTAGTAATAATGTTTGGTGATGATGCTTCTAATTGTACTGTTATTATATTGACATTTATTCATTTAGTAGATGCTTTTATCCAAAGCGACTTCCAAGAGAGAGCTTTACAAATGAGCATTGGTCACTGATCATAGTAATGTGACAGACCCCAAACATAATAGGTTTATAGATTATGAAACACACATCGTGAGAAACCAAACAAGTGCCAAAGGGAAGAACTATAATAGCATTCAGCTGAACAAGTTACAATTATAAGTCATCTCAGACAGGCAGTGATGTATCTGTAGGAAGCAAACAACAACAGCAACAGACCCTGATCCTTATGAGACTATAATTAGGTCCAGCTGTTATTCCTAAGAACTTTTGAACTCACTATATTTATATAATTTATATTGTATACAATTGACAGATTAGGCATTTAAGTGGACCCAAAATGAGACACCAAAATCAATTTTCTAATTTCTTCCAGTATGTACTGGTCTAATAGGGACTGTGTTTCAGTACCCAACCGTAGCCTTAGCAGTTTCCTGGGTTTGGGTGCTCTGATGTAGTATGTAGTATGTAGTATGTAGTATGTAGTATGATTGCTTAGATTGCATCTATGACAAACATCTGCAGGGGGCTCGAACCACTGTCACTGTTTATGTACCATATGTTACTCTGAGGTGTGTGGTGATGATGTTACTCTGAGGTGTGTGGTGATGATGTTACTCTGAGGTGTGTGGTGATGATGTTACTCTGAGGTGTGTGGTGATGATGTCACTCTGAGGTGTGTGGTGATGATGTTACTCTGAGGTGTGTGGTGATGATGTCACTCTGAGGTGTGTGGTGATGATGTCACTCTGAGATGTGTGGTGATGATGTCACTGAGGTGTGTGGTGATGATGTTACTCTGAGGTGTGTGGTGATGATGTCATTGAGGTGTGTGGTGATGATGTCACTGAGGTGTGGTGATGATGTCACTGAGGTGTGTGGTGATGATGTCACTGAGGTGTGTGGTGATGATGTCACTCTGAGGTGTGTGGTGATGATGTTACTCTGAGGTGTGTGGTGATGATGTCACTCTGAGGTGTGTGGTGATGATGTCACTGAGGTGTGTGGTGATGATGTCACTGAGGTGTGTGGTGATGATGTTACTCTGAGGTGTGTGGTGATGATGTCACTCTGAGGTGTGTGGTGATGATGTCACTCTGAGGTGTGTGGTGATGATGTCACTGAGGTGTGTGGTGATGATGTCACTGAGGTGTGTGGTGATGATGTTACTCTGAGGTGTGTGGTGATGATGTCACTGAGGTGTGTGGTGATGATGTCGCTGAGGTGTGTGGTAATGATGTCACTGAGGTGTGTGGTGATGATGTCACCCCCAGCTGATCAGCGATGGTGGCGTTGTTTTTGCTGAGGCGCTCTGGGACCATGTCACCATGGACGACCAGGAGCTGGGTTTCAAGGCTGGGGACGTGATCGACGTTGTTGATGCCAGCAACAAGGAGTGGTGGTGGGGACGAATCCTGGACAGCGAAGGCTGGTTCCCTGCCAGTTTCATACGGGTGAGTTCCTGTCACCTCCATGTCTAGTTTCGACAATATCTGTTATGGTCCTAGTATTTCTGATATCACTAGTGTTAAAAAAATCTTGACTGTCTTGTATCTGGAATTATTTATCACTCATTCATGATCTCAGTGGTAAATAGTAATTGTAATTCATGCTAACAGAGTATTGTCATGGGGCTTCTGGCAGGGTGGCCCAGCTGAGTAAGGTCAGGGTGTTAACCCTAATCCTGGGATCTCATGATGACATTTTTCTCTCAGCTGCGTGTGAACCAGGATGAGCCTACAGAGGACTTCCTGTCACAGCTGGAGGAGGAGACTGCAGGGGTGGAGGAGCGGGCGTGGGGCGGCCTGGGTGCATCACTGTCCTGCAGGGACCAGATGAGGACCAACGTTATCAAGGAGATTATGAACACAGAGAGAGACTACATCAAGCACCTCAAAGACATCTGTGAGGTGAGCAGAACCGAGTCCAGGTGCAAAGATCAAACATACTACTACGATAGTTTAACAACTCCCGTGACCCTACTGAATAGTATTTATCTCTGTAGCACACCAGACCCTACTGAATAGTATTTATCTCTGTAGCACACCAGACCCTACTGAATAGTATTTATCTCTGTAGCACACCAGACCCTACTGAACAGGGATTGTCCCTGTATTTACTGTGAGTCGATTTGGATAAAAGCGCCTGCTAAATGAATATTTATAAATGTATTATTTGTGAATAGTATTAAGCTCAGTAGCATTATTTACCATGAATAATGTCGCCAAAAACACAGAGCCACAGTGGTATAAGCTCAACACACTGAGGGTTTATTTCCTCTCTGAACACACCAAATACACATGACAACATATTGCTGGCAGTGCTGTGATGACACTATATGTGCAGGGATACATCCAGCAGTGCTGTGATGACACTATATGTGCAGGGATACATCCAGCAGTGCTGTGATGACACTATATGTGCAGGGATACATCCAGCAGTGCTGTGATGACACTATATGTGCAGGGATACATCCAGCAGTGCTGTGATGACACTATATGTGCAGGGATACATCCGGCAGTGCTGTGATGACACTATATGTGCAGGGATACATCCGGCAGTGCTGTGATGACACTATATGTGCAGGGATACATCCGGCAGTGTCGTAAGAGGACGGACATGTTCAGTGAGGAGCAGCTGGTCACCATCTTTGGGAACATCGAGGAGATCTATCGCTTCCAGAGGAGCTTCCTGAAAGACCTGGAGAGAAGGTTCCAGACTGAGCAGCCACACCTCAGCGAGATAGGCATGGTGTTCCTGGATCATGTGAGCACCTCTCACACAATCCCACACACCTCACACACACACACAGACTTCACACACGCCCCCACACACACTCCCACAGACAGTTTTGACAACAAGGTGATGTGTAGTTGAAATCAGTGTGTAAACAAGGAAAGTCAGAGTCTAATGCAGGTAAGGTAGTGTTAAGTAGTGACAAACTGGGTTGAGCAATTGGGAAGTGAAGGTTGTGGAAATTGTGCCAAATTTGAGCTTTTTGTGTGTTAACAATTGTGAAAGATTGTGACTTCAGATCACAGTCTAAATCCCAAATCTTCTGTCTCACAGCAAACAGACTTTCAGATCTACTCTGAGTACTGCAACAACCACCCGAGCGCTTGTGTGCATCTTTCCCGGCTCATGAAGATCAACAAGTATGTGTTTTTCTTCGAGGCCTGCCGCCTACTGCAGAAGATGATCGACATCTCATTGGACGGCTTTCTGCTCACTCCAGTCCAGAAGATCTGCAAGTACCCACTACAGCTGGCTGAACTGCTGAAATACACCAGCCCCACACACAGGTACACACACACTTTCATAACACAAGTTAGTTTAAATAGCCTAATGAGGATGGATAATTCACAAAATCATGTTAACCTTTACCCCATTGCTAACTCAATCACTCATTCTTACCATAACCCCCCTTAAAAACTGTAGATATAGCGGCACCAAGGTCACATGTGTTGGGTAGTTAAACAATACCACACCTGTAACTATTTCAGTTCTATTTGTTATAAAATGATAAGTAATCAGAAGGTTGCCGGTTCGATTTTCCGGCAGTGCAGAATGACCTTGTCCTTGGGTAAGGTACTTCCCCCTACTTGCCTCAGGGGGAATGTCCCCTTACTTGCTATAAGTCACTTTGGATAAGAGCATCTGCTAAATATAAATGTGAACAAGTGTCCTGACCCCTGACCCCTGACCTGGGACCTCTGCCCACAGGGATTTCAAGGATGTGGAAGCTGCTCTGAGCGCCATGAAGAACGTTGCTCGTCTGATCAATGAGAGGAAGCGCCGGCTGGAAAACATCCATAAGATTGCACAGTGGCAGAGTTCCATAGAGGACTGGGAGGTGAGCCTGTCAACCCTAACCCACCTGGAACCCTAACACTGAGCTACACCCTAACACTGAGCTACACCCTAACACTGAGCTACACCCTAACACTGAGCTACACCCTAACACTGAGCTACACCCTAACACTGAGCTACATCCTAACACTGAGCTACACCCTAACACTGAGCTACACCCTAACACTGAGCTACATCCTAACACTGAGCTACACCCTAACACTGAGCTACACCCTAACACTGAGCTACATCCTAACACTGAGCTACACCCTAACACTGAGCTACACCCTAACACTGAGCTACACCTTGACACTGAGCTACACCCTAACACTGAGCTACACCCTAACACTGAGCTACACCTTAACACTGAGCTACACCCTAACACTGAGCTACACCTTGACACTGTGCTACACCCTAACACTGAGCTATATCCTAACACTGAGCTACACCCTAACACTGTGCTACACCCTAACACTGAGCTACACCCTAACACTGTGTTACACCCTAACACTGGGCTACACCCTAACACTTAGCTACACTTTGACACTGAGCTACACCCTAACACTGAGCTACACCTTGACACTGTGCTACACCTTAACACTGAGCTACAACCAGCGCTCCAACTAATATAAGTATGCATGTACTCATGGTGTGTGTGTGACCAGGGTGAAGACATCCTTAGTTTGAGCTCAGATCTCATCTTCTCCGGGGAGCTGATGAAGATCTCTCCTCCCCAGTGTCGGAGTCAGCAGCGCATGTTCTTCCTGTTTGACCATCAGATGGTCTTCTGCAAGAAGGTACCAGATTTTTAAAGCAGACCCACAGTTCCATTTGATTTGTTTACCAGACAGTGTGCAAGCCTAGCCACACCAAAAGACATTTCAAGCTGGGTTGTTCTCTCTCTCCCCTCTTCTCCTCTCCTACCCTCCCCATCCCCTCTCCCCCCCTTCATCCATTCACTCCTCTCTTCTCCCAGGACCTGTTGCGCAGGGACATGCTGTACTATAAGGGCCGTATGCTGATGGAGCAGGTGGAGGTGGTGGATGTGGAGGACGGAAGGGAGAAGGACTTCAATGTGAGTGTGAAGAATGCTGTGAAGCTGCGCTCAGCCAGTGGAGACTTCCTACTGTGTGCCAGGAAGCCAGAGCAGAAGCAGCGCTGGTTACAAGCATTTGCTGACGAGAGGCGGCAGGTCCAGAATGACCGTGAGACTGGTGAGAGGAAACCTCTGTAGACATGTCCCAGCTTTCTCTGTGTCCTAGAACCTTACACTGGTTTCTAGAACAGTACTGTGTCCTAGCACATTGTTCTACAGCTTAATATAAATGAAACACTTTGTGATGATTTAATTTATTGAAAAGCAAAATTGTCATTGAAAGTTGTAGATTAATATATATTTGTTAATTACAGGTTTCTCCCTCACCGAGGTGCAAAAGAAACAGGCAATGCTGAATGCCTGCAAAATCCATCCAGCAGGGAAGCCTAAAGGTATGATCCCTGTATGCTTTCTGGGTATTGTAGTCTTGACAGGGTGAAAGTGAGTGTGACTCTACTGGATCCATGCAGAGCAGTGTGAGTGTGTATCAATAACAAAGTATCATTAAGGGTTTTCACGTTTGTTCCACTGATGGCTAAGATGTTATGCAAACTATGTTGTATTTATAATATCTGGATACAAATTATAAAAGGTAGTCAATTCCCCCCTAACACTCACATCCCCTCCCCTTCTCCCCCAATCCCCTTCACACCTTCCCTCCCTCCCTGTCCTCCCCCCTGCAGCTGTGACTCGACCCTACTATGACTTCCTGCTGCGTCAGAAGCATCCATCCCTGCCCAGCGCCTTGGCAGAGCAGCAGGTCTTCCTGCTGGCTGAGCCCAAACGAAAGACCACTTTCTGGCACAACATTGGCCGACTCACAGCCTTCAAGAAGTGAAGGAGGACAGCTCTCCGCTCGTGCCTGAACCTTAATAATTCTTCCTCTTTTTTTGCCCCCCTTTGTATTTGTAACGTCCTAATTGATATACTGATTATTGTGAAGACAAAGATTATGACAGTGTTGATTAGGATAGTTTTTCCTTTAGAAAGCACTTTATAGGGTTAACGATAGTAGACACTCTTCTGGACAGTAAGGTTTGCAGAGCGTTACCATGAGAGAGCATAGCTACGACTACTACTCCTAATTATGGTACTGATACTGCTACTGTTGTACTGACTGGGACCATATGACAGTTGTGAGGCTGCTCCTTGAAAGATGAGATAATTTAGTTTTTTCAGTGTTTTTTTTTGTGTAACAATTGCCAACTGCTCACAGTGCCAGATAATTTTGTTTTTCTATTTACATTTGTTTCAATAGGAAAAAATGGGAAAGTGTCTTCTTTCTGTGAAAATGTACAAGATCATTTTAATGTTAGTTGATGGAGAGATATGGAACATATGGAACCCTTAGGCATTAACCTTTCATACTCGTCTATAGATACTAATCTATAGATACTTGTCTATAGATACTAGTCAATACACAAACCCTCTCAGCCCTGCCCCCCCCCCCCCCCCCCCGTACTTGTGGACTCATTATCTGAAGTATTCGATAAAGCATTTACATTTAGTTTAACAGCATGAAACATAAATACAAATAAGATCCTGGATGCTTCATTACAAAAATGTGCCCTTTTATTTAGGTCAGGTATAGCTAGGGTCGTGGTTAACTAGGGTCATGGTTAACTAGGGTCAGGTATAGCTAGGGTCATGGTTAACTAGGGTCATGGTTAACTAGGGTCATGGTTAACTAGGGTCATGGTTAACTGGGGTCATAGTTAACAAGGGTCATGGTTAACTAGGGTCATGGTTAACTAGGGTCATAGTTAACGAGGGTCATGGTTAACGAGGGTCATGGTTAATGAGGGTCATGGTTAACTAGGGTCATAGTTAACTAGGGTCATGGTTAACGAGGGTCATTGGCAGTGGGAGAGGCATGAAGTCTCAAGCATATTCATGTTGTTAATTTCCTGATAATTCCTAAAACCATTTCTTTTCAGCATGATACTTATTTGGCCTTTCAATAACCAGAGTAATGTTGATAGTAGCTCTGCGGACCTTAAACCGAAACTAACTAAAAAAGACGTTATGGAGTTAAGTTAAACTTTAAAGTTGCACATTCACATCCTGCTCTCTCCTGGCGCTTTGCAGTGGAACCAGGACAGGGTTCTGTGTTCAGGACAAGGTGCTGCGTTCAGGACAAGGTGCTGCGTTCAGGACAAGGTGCTGCGTTCAGGACAGGGTGCTGCGTTCAGGACAAGGTGCTGCGTTCAGGACAAGGTGCTGCGTCCAGGACAAGGTGCTGCGTTCAGGACAGGGTGCTGCGTTCAGGACAAGGTGCTGCGTTCAGGACAGGGTGCTGCGTTCAGGACAAGGTGTTGCGTTCAGGACAAGGTGCTGCGTTCAGGAGCAATGAGCTGCCTGAATATTTCTTTCCAGGTCTGCCCAAATATTGAACCTGCATGCAGGAGTGCATGTCTTTACCCAAACCACAAACAAATGGTTTTGAATGAAAAATACATTTGTTCATATTATTACTACAGAACTGTAATCAGGTTTGTTATGTGTAAAATGAAGCATTGCTCAGAATTGTCACACACATGACAAAAAATGCTTTGAGTATGTCAACCGCTTTCAATATGCTAGCTTTCGAGTATGATAGCCTTTGGGTATGTTAGCTTTTGGTGATGCTTTGTTGCAGTGAGTAACATGCATGTCAGATTTGTCTGGATGTTCACTCAAGCAAATCTCTCCCAGCAAGCGACACTCTGCTACATGGAGAGCAGCTGTGTGTTCTCCAATTTCACTCCTATGGACGTTTTCTTCAGTATCTCCTCCATCGTTCTGTAACTGCTATACAATCTGGAATCCTCAGACTGGTGACAGCCTTTTCCCCGTTAGCAAGTAAACAACTGTTTCCATTTCAATAAAATTGGAGCTGAGTTGACTGCAGATGATGCTGTTACATCGTCGTCTGATTACAGAACATGCTTATTGCTAGCCTAGATAACGTGTTCTATGTTCGCCTGGTTATAGAACATGTTTCATGTTAGTCTGATTCAAGATCACAGATGTAACATTAACATTCATACAAAGTATCCTAATATTTCCTGTTCGATTTTTGTAATGGTTTACAGTAGGGGTCACCAATCCTGGTTCTCGAGGGCCACTGTCCTGAAGGTCTTAGGTATCTGTCTCCCTGCTCCAGCACACCTCTGGTTTACAGTATTGTTTTTTTCCTGCACCACTTGGTCTCTATCCTGCTCTGTCAGAACTTGGGATTAGGGGTGAATTTGGGTCAGAGTTTCACATTGTTTGTCTTTGGTTGAGTTGCGATTGTTACATTTATCTAGATTGTTCAAATTACTAACTGAAAAAGTGTTTGTGCATTATATTTGTAAATGTATAGTTGTTTACACATACACTCAAATTACTGGAAAATAAAACTTCAAAGTCTGTCTGGCTTCTGGAAGGTCTTGTCTAGTAAGAGCCATCCCCACAACATTTATTAATTTAGCAGACGCTTTAGTCCAAAGTGACTTTCAAGCAAGAGCTTTAAACGAACTGTGAGTCAGTGATGAATTAAGGTGTGTTCAAATTATACATCCATACGAAATGAAATAAAAATCTCTATTTTAGCTCTACCGTTAGCGCTGGTAAATCAAACTTCCAAGAGAGAGCTTTACTAAAGAGCATCGGTCTCTAAGCATAGCAACACGATAGACCCCAAACATAGCAGGTTTATAGATTATGAAATACAGATGTATTATCAAACTTTAGGTTACTGTCAGCTGACTGTCAGTAGATTGACAACTACTTTGGTATTTTTAAATAATGTTTTGTGTTAATGTTCACTGTACGTTATACTACTCTTTATGCGTTGTGTTGAAAACTTTGCTAAAACCTAGCCTTCTGGACTTTAATTCCGGATTCCTGACTACATTTCCGGCTTCTGGACTACTCTTCTGACTTCCGGACTGCAGTTACAGGTACTGGACTACAATCTTTGCTTCCAGTCTACATTTACAGCTTCCGGACTACTGGCATGGCTTCTGACTACAGTTACAGCTTCCGGACTACACTTACAGCTTTCGGACTACAGTTATGGCTTCCGGACTTCAGTTCCTGTTTCCGGACTACAGTTCTGGCTTCCGGACTACAGTGATGGCTGCCGGACTACAGTTATGGCTTCTGGACTACGTTATGGTTGCCGAACTACAGTTATGGCTGCCGGACTACAGTTCTTGCTTCCAGACTTCAGTTCCTGTTTTCAGACAACAGTTATGGCTTCTGGACTACATTTCTTGGTTCCAGACTACAGGACTGCTGGACTACTTTTTTCAGTTCTGGCTTTTGAACTACAGTTTCTTGGTTCCGGACTACAGTTACAGTTTACAGCTTCTGGACTTCTGGACTCCTCTCTGTGAATCGCCACCTTAACGGGGTGGAGGAGTGCTTGGATGATCCTAGGAGCTGTGATGTCTGGGGCATTATGCCCCTGGTAGGGTCTCCCAAGGCAAACGAATGAAATCCGTTACATCGCTCGGATCGGCGAAACCGGGGCCCCACTCTGGCGGCCTACAGGCCGAACAGCAGTGCAGAGTACCCGGCCTTCTTGGAGTCTCTGGGAGGCGTACTTAACAGTGCGCCAACGTGGGAAATGACAGTGACACCTGGAGAAGGGTGATTGGGAAGAACGGCCCCCCCTCTCTTCACCCGAGTAGTGTTCTGTTATTGGACTTCTGTGCTAGTCACGGTTTGTCCATAACTAACACCATGTTCAAGCACAAGGAGTGCCCATCGGTGCACGTGGCACCAGGACACTCTAGGCCAGAGGTCGATGATCGACTTTGTTGTTGTGTCTTCTGACCTGCGGCCGTGTGTCTTGGACACTCGGGTGAAGAGAGGGGTGGAGCTGTCAACCGATCACCACCTGGTTGTGAGTCAGATTCGCTGGCGGGGGGGGGGGGGGGGGGGAGTTAGACAGACTTGGCAGGCCCAAACGTATCGTGAGGGTCTGCTGGGAACGCCTGGCGGACCCCTCTGTCAGAGGGGTCTTCAACTCACACCTCCAGGAGAGCTTCTCACAGATCCCGGGGGAGGCTGGGGACATTGAGTCTGAATGGACCATATTCTCGACCTCCATTGTCAATGCGGCAGTCCGGAGTTGTGATCGCAAGGTGTGCTGGTCGCGGTGGCAATCCCAGAACCCGGTGGTGGATACCGGAAGTAAGGGATGCTGTCAAACTGAAGAAGGAGTCCTACCGAGCCGTTCTGGCTTGTGGAACTCCCGAAACAGTTGACCGGTACCGGCAGGCCAAGCGTGCCGCGGCTCGGGTAGTCACAGAGGCAAAAACTCGGGTCTGGGAGGAGTTTGGGGAGGCCATAGAGAAGGACTATCGGTCGGAAATTCTGGCAAACCGTTCGGCGCCTCAGGAGGGGGAAGCAGTGCTTCACCAACAATGTTTACGGTGCGGATGGGGAGCTGTTGACCTCGATTGGGGATGTTGTCGGACGGTGGAAGGAATACTGTGAGGATCTCCTCAATCCTGCCGTCATGTATTCCGAGGAGGAAGCAGAGACTGGGGACTCCGGGGCGGACCCGTCTATCACCCGGGCTGAAGTCACTGAGGTAGTCGATGGGCTCCTTGGCGGTAAGGCTCAGGGGGTGGACGAGATCCGTCCTGAGTACCTAAAGTCTCTGGATGTTGTGGGACTGTCCTGGTTGACACGCATCTGCATTATCGCGTGACGGTCTGGAACAGTGCCTATGGATTGGCAGACCGGGGTGGTGGTTCCCCTATTTAAGAAGGGGGACCGGAGGATGTGTTCCAATTACAGAGGAATCACACTCCTCAGCCTCCCCGGTAAGGTCTTCGCCAGGGTACTGGAGAGGAGAATCCAGCCGATAGTCGAACCTCGGATTCAGGAGGAGCAGTGTGGTTTTCGTCCTGGCCGTGGAACACTGGACCAGCTCTACACCCTCTACCGGGTGCTCGAGGTTTCATGTGAGTTTGCCCAACCAGTCTACACGTGTTTTGTGGATCTGGAGAAGGCATTCGACTGTGTCCCTCATGGTGTCCTGTGGGGGGGTACTTCGGGAGTACGGGGTCCGGGGCCCTTTGTTAGGGGCCGTCTGTTCCCTGTACAACCAAAGTAGGAGCTGTGTTCGCATTGCCAGCAATAAGTCAGACCTGTTCCGGGTGCATGCTGGACTCCGCCAGGGTTGCCCTTTGTCACCGGTTCTGTTTATTGTTTATATGGACAGAATTTCTAGGCGCGCCCAGGGGGCGGAGGGTTTCCGGTTCGGGGAGCACAGGATCTCATCTCTGCTGTTTGCGGATGATGTTGTCCTGTTTTCTTCCTCGAGCCGGGGCCTCCAGCATGCTCTGGAGCGGTTTGATGCCGAGTGTGAAGCGGCTGGGATATCAGCACCTCCAAATCCGAGGCCATGGTACTCTACCGGAAAAAGGTGGCTTGCCCCCTCTGGGTGGGTGGGGAGCCTTTGCCTCAAGTGGAGGAGTTCAAGTATCTTGGGGTCTTGTTCAGGAGTGACGGAAGGACGGAACGTGAGATTGACAGGCGGATCGGTGCAGCGTCTGCAGTGATGCAGTCTCTGTACCGGACTGTCGTGGTGAAGAAGGAGCTAAGCCGCAAGGCAAAGTTCTCGATTTACCGGTCAATCTACATTCCTACTCTCATCTATGGTCATGAGCTTTGGGTCATGACCGAAAGAACAAGATTGCGAATACAAGCGGTTGAAATGAGTTTCCTCCGCAGGGTGGCCGGGCGCTCCCTTAGAGATAGGGTGAGGAGCTTGGTCAAACGCAAGGAGCTCGGAGTAGAACCGCTACTCCTTCACATCGAGAGGAGCTGAGGTGAGGAAGTTGAGGTGGCTCGGGCATCTGTTTCAGATGCCTCCTGGACACCTCCCTCGGGAGGTGTTCCAGGCATGTCCCACCGGGAGGCGGCCCCAGAGAAGACCTAGGACACGCTGGAGGGACTATGTCTCTCGGCTGGCCTGGGAACGCCTCGGGATCCCCCTGGAGGAGCTGGAGGAGGTGTGTGCGGTGAGGGAAGTCTGGGCTTCCCTGCTCAGACTGCTGCCCCCTCGATCCGGGCCCGGATAAGCGGAAGATAATGGATGGATGGATGGAGCTTCTGGACTACAGTTTGGCCTCTGGACTACAGTTCTCTGTTTTGACTTTCGGACTACAGTTCCTGGTTCTGGACTACAGTTCTCAGTTTTTGTTTGTGGAATTATGGATGCTGAACTACAGTTTCTGGTTCCGGATTACAGTTCTTGGTTTCGGACAACAACAAAAAATTTCCGGACTACAGTGCGTTACCTGCAGTTATCTCAATACGCCACCAGATGGCAGTGATAAACCTACTGTTTCGACAGTCATTCCAGATTTAAAATAAAACTTTAGGTTTTTGTCAGCTGTTTACGTTTAGAAGATTGACAGCTACTTTAGTATTTTAATAACGTTTTAACGTAAAAATAACGTTTTGTGACAATGTTCACCGTACACTACACTGCTCTTTTTTTCGCTGTGTTATTGTAATTGGGTATTCATGTAAGTATAAATACCACCAGCAGTTTTCACAATACGCCACCAGATGGCAATGATAAAGCGCAGCTCTATGGGTTGGGGTTTTAAAGGCTAATGTTTATCCAGATTTATTATAAAAGTTTAGTTTCTTGCCAGCTGAATTTTTAAAATACTTTGAACCTGTTAAATATTTCCTCAGAATGCGATGTAGAGCAAGAATGTTGGTTTGCGTTTGTTACCTTTCGGTTTGAATGACGATTTTTAAGCAAATTGTGTTGAGAAGAACATCTGTTATTTATAAAAAATAACCAAAATGTTTTTTTTAAATCTAACTAATACAGTAACGTAAATAATGATTGTCAACAATTTGGAAGCTAATTATTTAATTTCGGAACTCAGTGTTTGCAGCATGTTTCCGGAGTACCAGTCTTGTGCTGCACCGGATAGATGAGACGAAAGGTTGGTTTCCTTGTAAGATTATAACGACTTTTATTGTTCCATTTGTAAGTCTATTGTTAATATACAAGGTGAATTTGTAAACATGCAGTCAAATATAATTTCTTGTTTAATAAAGGTTTATATTGTTTTTAAGGTGAACTAGTTATCGTAGATATTTAACTACCAGCTGTTGAGTGGAACTGCAAGTTGTTCCAGTCCATATGTCCATGTTTAAATCAAGTATAAATATTTGACTTGTTAGTTAGTTACCGGCTGAACAAAGTGAAACCCTGTCATGGATGAGGAGCCAGAGAGAGTTAAGCACTGGGAGGGAGGATACGAGCGGACATGGTGAGCCTCAGTTTACTGGGACTCATGTCTCCATCACTGTGCTGAACCATCAGCTTGTTGTTGGCCCGCTGACATCATCAGTCTGTGGTTCTGTCTCACCCACAGGGAAGTGCTCAAGAAGGATGAGTCTGGGTCTCTCAAAGACACTGTAGAAGACATCCTCTTCCAGGTCAAAAGGAAAAGGTGTGTTTGTTGGAGGAGAGGTTCCTCTCTTATTGTTTGATGTTGCAGTGTTGACAGCTGAGATGTTTGAACTGAGCCTAGATGATACCACCTTGATTCTAACTAGAAGTTACAACTGTCCACTTCTGATGTGGCTTCTTCTGCTGTACTGTCTACATGCACTATTTGTATGTCACTTTGGATATGGCTATATTTTCAAAATAAGTCAAGCAATTCCTAACTGTCTTTATCTTTTATTAATTAATTGTTAGTGTGCCCCGTTGATCTTTTAAAACAGTCTGCTTGTACTTACAAATACAGTGCATACTGAGTCCTTGGAAAATGCCCGCTTTAAGTTTTTGTGTTGTATCGTATAATGAGCAGGTTTGAGCTTTCAGTTACAAAATCCTTTTGTTCACAGCGTTCACAATCAACTAAATGCTAGACCTGGCCTAACAAAGACAGAAACCTGAGTATCTTTTAGGAAGAATGATCGTTCCTCTTTGTCTTTATACCGTCACTCAGTTGATTTACCTGACTGGATCGGAGTATGTTTCTTTGGAAGACCTTTCTCAGGAGGAGGGGGTCCACTCAGGATGCAGGACTTGTGAGCTCTACTGCAGGGTTGGGATTGACTTCCATCTTCAGATTCACACCGATGGTAGAGTCAACAGCAGTCATGAACCCAGTCAGTTAAGTAAGTTTTATTCATTCATTACATGCATCCAACAGGTTAACTCCTCATGCATCCAAATCCTCTCCACTCCTCCCCTTCTCTCCTCCACTCCTCCCCTCCTCTCCTCCGCTTTACTCCTCTCCTCCTTCACTCTCTGCTTTCAGTGCTTTCAGACTTAGAAACGAGTACATGAAAAAAGGAGACCCCATCCTTCCCTCCTCAAGGACAGCTGGAGGATCAGGGGGACTAAGGTCCATCAAACTATCATTTCACTCCTCCCAGAGGATGAGACGCCCCACCAGTCAGGTGCCCAGTGCTGGAGAGGACCCCCAGGACCCCCAGGTGTATCCGATGGCAGACAGCTGCGTCTGTCGAAGGGGAGTTCAGATTAGATTAGGTTAACCCAAACCCAGCACCCTCACAACTGTATTGTGCCTGTATCATTTTGGATTTTCAAAGCAACAACTGATTTGAGTTGATCAAGTTGTTCACACAAATACTGTGTCATTTAATCCTCTTGTAGATTTACAAGGTGCTTTGATGAATTGGATTGTTGTGTGTAAAATGTTATTAATTGTAAGGCCAATAATATAATTGTTTCATGCCCACAGCCCATGCTAATAATAATAAAGCAGGTTTCTTCACTTTATGTATTTCACATTGTGTTTCCATTATTCAGTTTGAACATTTTGTTTAGGCTTCAGTGAGGGAGCAAGAGGGGGCCAGCCAACCACCAGCCCAGGGACCATCGCTCCTGTGAAGGAGCAATGGGCCAGCCAGCCCAGCTCAGTCCAGCCTAGCCTTGCCTAGGGGCCAGTCCATAGCTTTATTTATAAAATAGTCACTTTCAGATTCTCATATAAAAAAATGATTACTTACAATCAGTTTATGTCAATGATTTTATTGATCTGAATCAAATGTATTTTGATCCAAACCCTTTGATCCAAACTCCCTGAAGAGCCTTCAACAACGTTACAGTTGCTTTTACTTTCTAGACGTAAAAATTTGGTTGAAGAAGCCATGACATTTACTGGTGTTATCAGGTTTGACATTGCGTGTTATTTGTGTACCACCATCATCATCATCAGTTCTCACAATATGCCACTAGATGGCAATGATAAACCGCAGTCGTACTGTTTCAACATTCTATCCAAATGTTTTATGATAGTGTAGGTTCTTGTCAGCTGTTGAAAGTTTAAAATATTGCCAGTTACTTTAATAATGTAAAATCATATTTTGTGACAATGTTCACCGTATGTTACACTGCTCTTTTATCGCTGTGTTGAACAATTTGCTACAACCAAGACTTCTGGACTACAGTTATGGCTTCTGGACTACAGTTCCTGCTTCCGGGAAGGCTTCTGATTCAGGTGTTGCTAGTTAAGATCACATGATGGTATGAGTCTAATCCTAACCACAATATAAATACCTCCGGCTCAAACAACTGAAGTTAATAGTTTCAAGTTTACTGCAAAAATAGATCAGAAAAAAATCAATGCTTTCAAAGATAAGTGATAGTAATAAACTCTAACCTTAATTTCAAGTAGAAGTCAAATTAGTGGTGTTTTATATATTGTAAATGTCTTTTTTTAAAGGGAAGACCAGCAATGATCCACAAGGTCAGTAATGCATCACCATAACCTTCAAACTAAGACATGAGTGATGAGACAGTCAGCTCAATGCCATAGAGAACATAGGTTAGTTTGATGCTGTCAACCTTTGCTGTTAACCTTCAATAATGATACTCAGTAAAGCTTCCCCTATTGAAGATTTCTATCCCCATTATAAGGACATGAAATCAGCACAATGAGAAACAATAAGAGAGAGATAGATGTCATGCTCCTGGAGCACTCAAATGCAGCCCTCAAACACTGGGTTGGTCACCTCTCCGAGTGAGTACTATAGTGGGGGGAAGGGGAGCGCTCCCTCTGCAAACACATTTTTAATATTTTTTTTATTTGAGTCTTTTAATGTAATTTGACCTCAAGTGATTATTGTGTTCTTTATTCTGGTGTATTGTGTTTTATTGGTTTATTAATCTATTTTTTTTATTTAAAGCCGTTTGGGTTTTCCAAATGTTTTATGATAGTGTAGGTTCTTGTCAGCTGTTGAAAGTTTAAAATATTGCCAGTTACTTTAATGATGTAAAATCATATTTTGTGACAATGTTCACCTTATGTTACACTGCTCTTTCATCGCTGTGTTGAACAATTTGCTACAACCAAGACTTCTGGACTACAGTTATGGCTTCTGGACTACAGTTCCTGCTTCCGGTTTGAGGGGCACTGTTGGTGCAAGGCATTGTGGGTATTTTTTTCATACTTATATTCTGTTTTATTAATTATCTGTGCATATTTGAGTAGAGTTTTGTGGTACTGTTGATGATATTTGTCAAGTGGATGCTATGGACTGTAAAAAAAAGAAAATAAAAAATCTAACCATAACTGTGAACTGCATCTCATTGAATGACTTACCATGCATTCACATTGGTGAGTTAGCATTTAATCCTGAAGTTGTGCGGTGTATGGAACTCAGGTTAAATGCTCGGTAAGGTATGGTACGGTAAACATCTCTGGGCAGGCTGTGACAGGGGCAGCTTGTCAGGTAAGGTAAATGTCTTTGGGCAAGCTGTGACGGGGGCAGCTTGCCAGGTAAGGTAACCCAACCCTCTTTGGGCAGGCTGTGACAGGGGCAGCTTGCCAGGTAAGGTAACCCTCTTTGGGCAGGCTGTGACAGGGGCAGCTTGCCAGGTAAGGTAACCTCTGTGGGCAGGCTGTGACAGGGGCAGCTTGCCAGGTAAGGTAACCCTCTTTGGGCAGGCTAACAGGGGCAGCTTGCCGGGTAAGGTAACCCTCTCTGGGCAGGCTGTGACAGGGGCAGCTTGCCAGGTAAGGTAACCCTCTTTGGGCAGGCTGACAGGGGCAGCTTGCTGGGTAAGGTAACCCTCTCTGGGCAGGCTGTGACGGGGGCAGCTTGCCAGGTAGGGTAACCCAACCCTTTTTGGGCAGGCTGTGACAGGGGCAGCTTGCCAGGTAAGGTAACCCTCTTTGGGCAGGCTGTGACAGGGGCAGCTTGTAAGGTCAACATCTCTGGGCAGGCTGTGACAGGGGCAGCTTGTCCAGGTGGGTCAACCTTGCTGGGCATGCTGTGACAGGGCAGCTTGTCTGGGTGGGTAAATCTCTCTCTCTCTCTAGTCTCATTTCATACTTGTAGTTGTGCGGTGTATTGGAACACAAGTATTATACTTTTCTAAGCAGGCTGTGACAGGGGCAGCTTGTCTGGCTGGGTAAACCTAACCTATCTCTCTCCTGGCACTTAGCTGCTGGTAGAAGCTTGTGGGGAGTTAAGATTTTAGAATGTTTCCTCCCTTCCGCCAGCATTCCCCCTAGCCTCTCTAGGCAAGACTGTGGTGTCCTTCACCTCAAGCAGTTTTGTTTGGATGAGTCTGGGAGGGAGATCTTCAGGCCCTCTCCGGGCAGGCTGTGGTAACCTAGCGGTGTTAACAAGCAGCTTGTTTGGGTGGGCGGTAGGTATGCGGCCCTCCTGGGTCCCACTCGGGACAGCACGCAGGATGTGGTGGTCCAGGGCTCAGGACCTTCATCGTAGCCCAGTCTTCTAATGGGGAAAAGCCCCACTCATACACTCACCGCACCACACTCCTTGCCTCTTACATCTGTCAATACCCAAGGCCCTCCCAGTGGACCAAGATAGTAATCCCAGACACTGGAGGTATTGACCCCCCCCCATATCTGTCAGTAGAACGCATCCGTTTTTAGGGTTTGGGTGGGCCTAGGCTTGTAACTGACCTATAGAAATACTCAGCTTCTGGGTGTAGTTCAATTGACCATCAGGATTAGTGTTAAATTTTCTGTCTTGTGCATTGGAACACAAGTAAAAATGGCTTCTGAATCAGGTGTAGCAAGTTAAGATATGGTGGGATGAGTCGCAGTTGATGCTTCTAGTTGTGCTGCGTATTGAAAGACAAGTACAAATGGCTTCTGAATCAGTTGTAGTTAGTTCCAATCACATTTTGGGATTGAGTCCATGTTAATAATAATCAAAAAATTGGGTTCTTCCCTTGTATTTCACTGTGTTACATTATTCTTTAGGGTTATGGTTTCATCAGCTTTTAGGGTTTGGGTGGGCCTAGGCTTGTGTAACTGACTCAGCTTCTGGGTGTAGTTTAATCAACCGTGGGGCAGCAACAGGGATAAGACTTGTTAGTATGGCAGTATTTTTCAGTATATCTTCAAGGACTTTAATTCTGTGTTTTTTTTAAATGTTCCCTCTTTCAATGCACTTGATTCAAATGAAGGGTTATTTTTCTAGTGACTGCAGCACTAGATAATGATCCGTTCATTAGTATCAGGAGTGTTGGGAGGGGGAACATTAAAAAAAACACAGAATTAAAGTCCTTGAAGATTAAAAAATACTGCCATACTAACACGCATCTTATCCCTGTTGCTGCCCATGGTTGATTAAACTACACCCAGAAGCTGAGTAAATTACACAAGCCTAGGCCCACCCAAACCCTAAAAGCTGATGAAACCATAACCCTAACTGAATAATGTAACACAAAGTGAAATACAAGGGAAGAAACCTTTTTTTGGACTATTATTAACATGGACTCAATCCCAAAATGTGATTTGAACTAACTACATCTGATTCAGATGCCATTTGTACTTGTCTTTCAATACGCTGCACAATTAGAAGTTTAAAACAGATTATGTGGTCTCAGTTGTGATTAGGCACTAGTTATCAACTCTGTATGACGGTTCATCAATTTTAGTTGATGAGGCCCAATGTCCTGACAGTTTTAGATGTTTCCTCGCTCCAGCACAACTGAAAGGGTCAGGGTCCACCAAGCTTGATAATGGTGCTAGTTAAAATTGCATAGTGGGATGAGCTCATGCTAATAATAATTAAAAAACAGGTTTCTTTTATGTTTCAATTTGTCCATTATTCGGTTAGCGTTTTTGTTAGTGGAACACATCAGTTTTTTAGGGTTTGGGTGGGCTTAGTCTTGTAACTGACCTATAGAAATACTCAGCTTCTTGGTGTAGTTCAGTCAACCATCAGGGGCAGTGACAGGGTAAGCGTTAGTATGGCAGTAATTCTTTATCTTGGACTTCAAAGACTTCAATTCTGATGTTTTACATTTTGTGTGTATTCGAACAAGTATTAAATGTTTCTGAATCCAGTGTAGCTAATTAGGATCATATGGTGGGATGAGTCTCCTTGATACTAGTTGTGCAGTGTATTGGAACACAAGTATTAGAGGCTTCTGAATCAGGTGTAGCTAGTTATGATTACATTTTGGGATGAGCCCATGTTAATAATAATAATGGTTTTCTTCCCTTGTCTTTCACTTTGTTTTTCATTATTCAGTTAGGGCTATGGTTTCTGTCAGTGGAACACATCAGCTTTTAGGGTTTGGGTGGGACTAGGCTTGTGTAACTGACCTATAGATATTCAGCTTCTGGGTGTAGTTTAATCAACCATGGGGCAGCAACAGGGATAAGATTTGTTAGTATGGCAGTATTTTTTAATCTTCAAGGACTTCAATTCTGTACTTTTAAAATGTTCCCCCTTTCAATGCACTTGATTCAAATGAAGGGTTATTTTCTAGTGACTGCAGCACTAGACAATGATCCCTTCATTAGTATCAGGAGTGTTCGGAGGGTAAATGTTTAAAAGACAGATTATGTAATCTCTGAAAGTTAGAAAGTTGTGGGATTTGTCACTAGTCATCAACTTCAGTTCATGAGGCCCAATGTCCTGACAGTTTTAGATTGTTCCCTGCTTCAGCACAACTGAAAGGGTCAGGGTTCCACCAAGCTTGATAATGGTGCTACTTAAAATCACATGGTGGGATGAGCTCATGCTAATAATAATAATTACAAAAACAGGTTTCTTTTATGTTTCACTTTGTCCATTATTCGGTTAGCGTTTGTTAGTGGAACATATCAGTTTTTAGGGTTTGGGTGGGCCTAGTCTTGTAACTGACCTTTATATATACTCAGCTTCTCGATGTAGTTCAATCGACCATCAGGGGCCACAACAGTGACAGGGTAAGCGTTAGTACGGCAGTAATTCTTTATCTTGGAGTTCAATTCTTATTTTAAATTTTGAGTGTATTGGAACAAGTATTAAAGGTTTCTGAATCTGGTGTAGCTAGTTAAAATTTCATTTTGGGATGAGCCCATAAGTTTACTCTCCTTATATTTAACTGTTTTTCATTATTCAGTTAGGTTAGGGCTATGGTTTCTCAGTGGAACACATCAGCTTTCAGGGTTTGGTTGGGACTGCTTGTAACTGACCTATAGAAATATTCAGCTTCTGGGTGTAGTTCAATCGAGCAGCAACAGTGATGGCATTTTTCTACAGTGATGACATATTTCTTAATTTTCAAGGACTTAAATTCTGTCTTTTTAAAATGTTCACCCTTTTAACACAACTGATTCAAATGAAGGGTTATTTTTCTAGTGACTGCAGCACTAGATAATGATCCGTTCATTAGTATCAGGAGTGTTAGGAGGGTAAATGTTTAAAACAGACAGATTATGTGGTCTCTGAAAGTTGTGGGATTAGTCACTAGTTATCAACTTCCTACTCTGTATGACAGGTCATCAATTTTAGTTCATGAGGCCCAATGTCCTGAGTTTTAGATGTTTCCCTGTTCCAGCACAACTGAAAGGGTCAGGGTTCCACCAAGCTTGATAATGGTGCTAGTAAAGATCACATAGTAGGATGAGCTCATGCTAATACAAATAAAAAAAACAGGTTTCTTATGTTTAACTTTGTTGTCCATTATTCGGTTAGCATTTCTGTTGGGAACACATCAGTTTTTAGGGTTTGGGTGGGTCTAGTCTTGTAACTGACATTTATAAATACTCAGCTTTTTGACGTAGTTCAATCGATCATCAGGGGCAGTGACAGGGTTAGTGTTAGTATGGCAGTAATTCTTTATCTTGGACTTCAATTCTAATGTTTTAAATTGTGTGTGTGTGCATGTGTATTGGAACAAGTATTAAAGGCTTCTGAATCCGGTGTAGTCATTATTCGGTTAGGGCTATGGTTTCTGTCATTGGAACACATCAGCTTTTAGGGTTTGGGTGGGCCTAGTCTTGTAACTGACCTACAGAAATATTCAGCTTCCGGGTGTAGTTCAATCGGGCAGCAACCATGATAGGATTTGTGTTAGTATGGCAGTTTTCTTAATTTTCAAGGACTTCAATTCTGATGTTTTAAAATGGTCCCCCTTTTGAATGCACCCGATTCAAATGAAGGTTTATTTTTTAGTGACTGCAGCACTAGATAATGATCCATTCATTAGTATCAGGAGTCTGAGGAGGGGAAAACATCTAAAACAGACAGAACATGTAGTCTGACAGCTAGAAAATTGTGGGATTAGTCACTGGTTATCAACTTCCTACTCTGTATGGCAAAGGTCACTAATTTTAGTTCATGAGGCCCAATTTCCTGAGTTTTCTATGTAACACTGCGCAAGCACACACGTAATGAAAGGTTAAGTTTCCACCAAAGTTGATAATGGCATGAGTTAAGATAACATGGTGGGATGAGCTCATGATAGTAAATAGTTTTTTTCTTTTTATATATTTTATTTATTTACTTCAATATTCAGTTGGGTTTATTTATTTATTTTTTCATTGAACACATCAGCTTTTAAGGTTTTGGTGGGAAAATGTTCCTGTAACTAGATATATTCAGCTTCTGTTTGTAGTTCAACTAATTTGTATCTGTAATTCTTAATCCTCAAAAACTTTAATTCCAATGTGTCTTGTGTGTTATTGGAACACAAGTATTAGTAGCTTCTGAGTCAGGTGTAATTAGTTA
The DNA here is from genome assembly GCA_030340665.1 of Neosalanx taihuensis. Lineage (NCBI taxonomy): Eukaryota > Metazoa > Chordata > Actinopteri > Osmeriformes > Salangidae > Neosalanx > Neosalanx taihuensis. Next base: position 14,167,462 of record CM059304.1, read on the forward strand.
AGATCACATGGTGGGATGAGTACATGCTAATCTTAACAAAGCAAGTTTCTTCCCTTGTATTTTACTTTGTTTACCATTATTCAGTTAAGGTTTGTCAGTGGAACACATAAGCTTTTGGGGTTTGGGTGGGCCTAGGCTTGTGTAACTGACCTATAGATATTCAGCTTCTGGGTGTAGTTCAATCAACTATCAGGCCGTGACAGGGTTTGCGTCATGGCAGTAATTCATAATCTTCAAGAACAACAATTCTGATGTCTCTTGCTTTATGTGAACGATCGTTGTGTTACGCATTTATAGTTCTTCCCTTGGCACTTATTGGTTCTCATGATGTATGATTCACGATCAAAAAAAGTCAGTGTTCAGGGTCTATCATGTTGCTATGATCAATGATTGATGCTCTTTGTAAAAGCTCTCTCTTGTAAGTCGCTTTGGATAAAAGTGTCTGCTAAATGAATAAATGTAAATTATGTAAAATGGGTGTCTTTACTTGTTGTGCAGTGTAATAGAACCAAAGTAATGGCAGCTTCTGAATCAGGTGTGGCTAGTTAAGATCACATGGTGGGATGAATTCATGTTAATAAAAATATTAATAAAACATGTTTTTTCTTGTATTTGCCTTTGTTTTCCATTATTCACTTAGAGTTTGTCAGTGGAACACATTAGCTTTTAGGGTTTGAGTGGGCCTAGGTTTGTTTAACATATAGATATATTTAGCTTCTGGGTGTAGTTCAGTTGGGCAGAAACAGGGATAAGGTTTTTAGAAGTATGACAGGAATTCTTAGTCTTCAAGGACCTTAATTCTGTGTATTTAAATGTTCCCCCTTTTTAAAGCACCTGATTAAAATGAAGGGTTATTTTCTAGTGACTGCAGCATTAGATAACTGTTCATTAGTATCAGGAGTGTCTAATGAGGGTTAATGTTTAAAACGGACTGAATATGGTCTCTGAAAAAAGTAGAAAGTTGTGGGATTAGTTCAGAGTTATCAACCTTCTACTCTGTATGCCAGAGGTTGTTATTAGTTCATGAGACTTATTAGAAACAGGTGAGCTGGAATAGGGAATCTTTTACTGTCAGGGCAGTGAGGACTAGAACTGGTGATAACAGGTGTATGACTTAGGGTAGGATATGAGGATGTAATGAAAGACTTAATTAGTGTAGTGTTACAAAAGTGTGGGTGGTTGAACAATCTGGGTATAATCTGATTTATGGTTTGATTCGTTTACAAGGGTTAGGGTTATGTTGTTGCAGGATGGGTATTAAAACATGCAGTGTCTAATCAGTAGGGTAGGAAATTGAATAAAAACACTGGTCCTATAGCTTGATCCTCATGCCCCTCCTTGTCCTGCCCATTTTTGATTTTTCCAACTCCAACATGCCTGATTTAAATGAACAACTTGTTTCAAAGCTATATAAAGCAACAAGTTGTTCATTTAAATTGGGTATGTTGGAGTTGTGAAAATCAAAAATGGGCAGGACAAGGGGGGTGCATGAGGATCAGGCTTTACAGACCCTTGGTCCAGGGGATGGATAACCCAAGGTCCAGAGGCAAGTTTTGGGTCTTTGGGGTTAGGGGTCGGGGCCCCTAGGGCTAGGGTTAAGTTTTGGGTCTTTGGGGTTAGGGGTCGGGGCCCCTAGGGCTAGGGTTAAGTTTTGGGTCTTTGGGGTTAGGGGTCGGGGCCCCTAGGGCTAGGGTTAAGTTTTGGGTCTTTGGGGTTAGGGGTCGGGGCCCCTAGGGCTAGGGTTAAGTTTTGGGTCTTTGGGGTTAGGGGTCGGGGCCCCTAGGGCTAGGGTTAAGTTTTGGGTCTTTGGGGTTAGGGGTCGGGGCCCCTAGGGCTAGGGTTAAGTTTTGGGTCTTTGGGGTTAGGGGTCGGGGCCCCTAGGGCTAGGGTTAAGTTTTGGGTCTTTGGGGTTAGGGGTCGGGGCCCCTAGGGCTAGGGTTAAGTTTTGGGTCTTTGGGGTTAGGGGTCGGGGCCCCTAGGGCTAGGGTTAAGTTTTGGGTCTTTGGGGTTAGGGGTCGGGGCCCCTAGGGCTAGGGTTAAGTTTTGGGTCTTTGGGGTTAGGGGTCGGGGCCCCTAGGGCTAGGGTTAAGTTTTGGGTCTTTGGGGTTAGGGGTCGGGGCCCCTAGGGCTAGGGTTAAGTTTTGGGTCTTTGGGGTTAGGGGTCGGGGCCCCTAGGGCTAGGGTTAAGTTTTGGGTCTTTGGGGTTAGGGGTCGGGGCCCCTAGGGCTAGGGTTAAGTTTTGGGTCTTTGGGGTTAGGGGTCGGGGCCCCTAGGGCTAGGGTTAAGTTTTGGGTCTTTGGGGTTAGGGGTCGGGGCCCCTAGGGCTAGGGTTAAGTTTTGGGTCTTTGGGGTTAGGGGTCGGGGCCCCTAGGGCTAGGGTTAAGTTTTGGGTCTTTGGGGTTAGGGGTCGGGGCCCCTAGGGCTAGGGTTAAGTTTTGGGTCTTTGGGGTTAGGGGTCGGGGCCCCTAGGGCTAGGGTTAAGTTTTGGGTCTTTGGGGTTAGGGGTCGGGGCCCCTAGGGCTAGGGTTAAGTTTTGGGTCTTTGGGGTTAGGGGTCGGGGCCCCTAGGGCTAGGGTTAAGTTTTGGGTCTTTGGGGTTAGGGGTCGGGGCCCCTAGGGCTAGGGTTAAGTTTTGGGTCTTTGGGGTTAGGGGTCGGGGCCCCTAGGGCTAGGGTTAAGTTTTGGGTCTTTGGGGTTAGGGGTCGGGGCCCCTAGGGCTAGGGTTAAGTTTTGGGTCTTTGGGGTTAGGGGTCGGGGCCCCTAGGGCTAGGGTTAAGTTTTGGGTCTTTGGGGTTAGGGGTCGGGGCCCCTAGGGCTAGGGTTAAGTTTTGGGTCTTTGGGGTTAGGGGTCGGGGCCCCTAGGGCTAGGGTTAAGTTTTGGGTCTTTGGGGTTAGGGGTCGGGGCCCCTAGGGCTAGGGTTAAGTTTTGGGTCTTTGGGGTTAGGGGTCGGGGCCCCTAGGGCTAGGGTTAAGTTTTGGGTCTTTGGGGTTAGGGGTCGGGGCCCCTAGGGCTAGGGTTAAGTTTTGGGTCTTTGGGGTTAGGGGTCGGGGCCCCTAGGGCTAGGGTTAAGTTTTGGGTCTTTGGGGTTAGGGGTCGGGGCCCCTAGGGCTAGGGTTAAGTTTTGGGTCTTTGGGGTTAGGGGTCGGGGCCCCTAGGGCTAGGGTTAAGTTTTGGGTCTTTGGGGTTAGGGGTCGGGGCCCCTAGGGCTAGGGTTAAGTTTTGGGTCTTTGGGGTTAGGGGTCGGGGCCCCTAGGGCTAGGGTTAAGTTTTGGGTCTTTGGGGTTAGGGGTCGGGGCCCCTAGGGCTAGGGTTAAGTTTTGGGTCTTTGGGGTTAGGGGTCGGGGCCCCTAGGGCTAGGGTTAAGTTTTGGGTCTTTGGGGTTAGGGGTCGGGGCCCCTAGGGCTAGGGTTAAGTTTTGGGTCTTTGGGGTTAGGGGTCGGGGCCCCTAGGGCTAGGGTTAAGTTTTGGGTCTTTGGGGTTAGGGGTCGGGGCCCCTAGGGCTAGGGTTAAGTTTTGGGTCTTTGGGGTTAGGGGTCGGGGCCCCTAGGGCTAGGGTTAAGTTTTGGGTCTTTGGGGTTAGGGGTCGGGGCCCCTAGGGCTAGGGTTAAGTTTTGGGTCTTTGGGGTTAGGGGTCGGGGCCCCTAGGGCTAGGGTTAAGTTTTGGGTCTTTGGGGTTAGGGGTCGGGGCCGGGTTAGGGTTAGGGTTAGGGTTAGGGTTAGGTATAAGGTTGATAACCACGATCGGTCATTGACCGATCCTCGACCGATCCTCTAAGTCAGTCATTTCTGGCCTTTCTGGGTACTACAAGTGGATGAGATTGAGTACACAGACTAATTGGGACACCCCGGTTCGAATGGCGGTGGTCTCGTGATCGTGGGAGCTTCCGTTCGGGAGCAACATCCGTTTTGGGCCGGAAACGGATGTATCTCTGGAACGGAAGGTCGTAGAAACTCGGGGACAAGACAGGCGTGTTGCCCGTGGCCGAATTATGGCAGGCGGATCTTGGTTTGGAAGCTGTAGGACGCACGGTTCCCGAGTTACAAAGGGTGAAAGGTCGTCCCATTGAAATGGATGGGAAATGCGAAAATTATTCAAAGTCCAGAGATGACCGATCCTTTGAGTGGTCCTTTGTGGCCTTTGTGGGTCCAAGAACGGCTTGAGATTGCCTGTACAGACTAATTGGGACACCCCGGTTCGAATGGCGGTGGTCTCGTGATCGTGGGACCTTCCGTTCGGGAGCTACATCCGTTTTGGGCCGGAAAAGGGCTGTATCTCGGGAACGGAAGGTCGTAGAAACTCGGGGACAAGACAGGCGTGTTGCCCGTGGCCGAATTATGGTAGGCGGACGTTGGTTCCGAAGCTCTAAGACGCACGGTTCCAAAGTTATGAGGGGTGAAAGTGGGTCCCATTGTAATGAATGGGAATATGCGAAAAATCTTCAAAGTCCAGCCCTGACCGATCCTCTAATGGGCCTTTTCTAACCCTAACCAGCCCTGACTCATCCTCTAACCTTAACCATAGCCTGTCCCTGAACCCTAATCCTAACCTTAACCCTCAAATAGGGTTGTGTTTAGGCTTAGGGTTGTGGTTGTGGTTAGGGTTATGGGTCAGGTTGGGGTTGGGGTTGGGGTTGGGGTTGGGGTTGGGGTTAGGGTTAGGGTTAGGGTTAGGGGTATAAGGTTGATAGGGTTAGGTATAAGGTTGGGTTAGGGTTAGGGTTAGGTATAAGGTTGATAACCACGATCGGTCATTGACCGATCCTCGACCGATCCTCTAAGTCAGTCATTTCTGGCCTTTCTGGGTACTACAAGTGGATGAGATTGAGTACACAGACTAATTGGGACACCCCGGTTCGAATGGCGGTGGTCTCGTGATCGTGGGAGCTTCCGTTCGGGAGCTACATCCGTTTTGGGGCGGAAACGGGCTGTATCTCTGGAACGGAAGGTCGTAGAAACTCGGGGACAAGACAGGCGTGTTGCCCGTGGCCGAATTATGGCAGGCGGATCTTGGTTTGGAAGCTCTAGGACGCACGGTTCCC
>CM059304.1:14175000-14205173 GCA_030340665.1 Neosalanx taihuensis
AGGCTTAGGGTTGTGGTTGTGGTTAGGGTTATGGGTCAGGTTGGGGTTCGGGTTCGGGTTCGGGTTCGGGTTCGGGTTAGGGTTAGGGTTAGGGTTAGGTATAAGGTTGATAACCACGATCGGTTAGGGTTAGGGTTAGGGTTAGGGTTAGGGTTAGGGTTAGGGTTAGGGTTAGGTATAAGGTTGATAACCACGATCGGTCATTGACCGATCCTCGACCGATCCTCTAAGTCAGTCATTTCTGGCCTTTCTGGGTACTACAAGTGGATGAGATTGAGTACACAGACTAATTGGGACACCCCGGTTCGAATGGCGGTGGTCTCGTGATCGTGGGAGCTTCCGTTCGGGAGCTACATCCGTTTTGGGGCGGAAACGGGCTGTATCTCTGGAACGGAAGGTCGTAGAAACTCGGGGACAAGACAGGCGTGTTGCCCGTGGCCGAATTATGGCAGGCGGATCTTGGTTTGGAAGCTCTAGGACGCACGGTTCCCGAGTTACAAAGGGTGAAAGGTCGTCCCATTGAAATGGATGGGAAATGCGAAAATTATTCAAAGTCCAGAGATGACCGATCCTTTGAGTGGTCCTTTGTGGCCTTTGTGGGTCCAAGAACGGCTTGAGATTGCCTGTACAGACTAATTGGGACACCCCGGTTCGAATGGCGGTGGTCTCGTGATCGTGGGACCTTCCGTTCGGGAGCTACATCCGTTTTGGGCCGGAAAAGGGCTGTATCTCGGGAACGGAAGGTCGTAGAAACTCGGGGACAAGACAGGCGTGTTGCCCGTGGCCGAATTATGGTAGGCGGACGTTGGTTCCGAAGCTCTAAGACGCACGGTTCCAAAGTTATGAGGGGTGAAAGTGGGTCCCATTGGAATGAATGGGAATATGCGAAAAATCTTCAAAGTCCAGCCCTGACCGATCCTCTAATGGGCCTTTTCTAACCCTAACCAGCCCTGACTCATCCTCTAACCTTAACCATAGCCTGTCCCTGAACCCTAATCCTAACCTTAACCCTCAAATAGGGTTGTGTTTAGGCTTAGGGTTGTGGTTGTGGTTAGGGTTATGGGTCAGGTTGGGGTTCGGGTTCGGGTTCGGGTTCGGGTTCGGGTTAGGGTTAGGGTTAGGGTTAGGGTTAGGGTTAGGGTTAGGGTTAGGGTTAGGTATAAGGTTGATAACCACGATCGGTCATTGACCGATCCTCGACCGATCCTCTAAGTCAGTCATTTCTGGCCTTTCTGGGTACTACAAGTGGATGAGATTGAGTACACAGACTAATTGGGACACCCCGGTTCGAATGGCGGTGGTCTCGTGATCGTGGGAGCTTCCGTTCGGGAGCTACATCCGTTTTGGGGCGGAAACGGGCTGTATCTCTGGAACGGAAGGTCGTAGAAACTCGGGGACAAGACAGGCGTGTTGCCCGTGGCCGAATTATGGCAGGCGGATCTTGGTTTGGAAGCTGTAGGACGCACGGTTCCCGAGTTACAAAGGGTGAAAGGTCGTCCCATTGAAATGGATGGGAAATGCGAAAATTATTCAAAGTCCAGAGATGACCGATCCTTTGAGTGGTCCTTTGTGGCCTTTGTGGGTCCAAGAACGGCTTGAGATTGCCTGTACAGACTAATTGGGACACCCCGGTTCGAATGGCGGTGGTCTCGTGATCGTGGGACCTTCCGTTCGGGAGCTACATCCGTTTTGGGCCGGAAAAGGGCTGTATCTCGGGAACGGAAGGTCGTAGAAACTCGGGGACAAGACAGGCGTGTTGCCCGTGGCCGAATTATGGTAGGCGGACGTTGGTTCCGAAGCTCTAAGACGCACGGTTCCAAAGTTATGAGGGGTGAAAGTGGGTCCCATTGGAATGAATGGGAATATGCGAAAAATCTTCAAAGTCCAGCCCTGACCGATCCTCTAATGGGCCTTTTCTAACCCTAACCAGCCCTGACTCATCCTCTAACCTTAACCATAGCCTGTCCCTGAACCCTAATCCTAACCTTAACCCTCAAATAGGGTTGTGTTTAGGCTTAGGGTTGTGGTTGTGGTTAGGGTTATGGGTCAGGTTGGGGTTCGGGTTCGGGTTCGGGTTCGGGTTCGGGTTAGGGTTAGGGTTAGGGTTAGGGTTAGGTATAAGGTTGATAACCACGATCGGTCATTGACCGATCCTCGACCGATCCTCTAAGTCAGTCATTTCTGGCCTTTCTGGGTACTACAAGTGGATGAGATTGAGTACACAGACTAATTGGGACACCCCGGTTCGAATGGCGGTGGTCTCGTGATCGTGGGAGCTTCCGTTCGGGAGCTACATCCGTTTTGGGGCGGAAACGGGCTGTATCTCTGGAACGGAAGGTCGTAGAAACTCGGGGACAAGACAGGCGTGTTGCCCGTGGCCGAATTATGGCAGGCGGATCTTGGTTTGGAAGCTGTAGGACGCACGGTTCCCGAGTTACAAAGGGTGAAAGGTCGTCCCATTGAAATGGATGGGAAATGCGAAAATTATTCAAAGTCCAGAGATGACCGATCCTTTGAGTGGTCCTTTGTGGCCTTTGTGGGTCCAAGAACGGCTTGAGATTGCCTGTACAGACTAATTGGGACACCCCGGTTCGAATGGCGGTGGTCTCGTGATCGTGGGACCTTCCGTTCGGGAGCTACATCCGTTTTGGGCCGGAAAAGGGCTGTATCTCGGGAACGGAAGGTCGTAGAAACTCGGGGACAAGACAGGCGTGTTGCCCGTGGCCGAATTATGGTAGGCGGACGTTGGTTCCGAAGCTCTAAGACGCACGGTTCCAAAGTTATGAGGGGTGAAAGTGGGTCCCATTGGAATGAATGGGAATATGCGAAAAATCTTCAAAGTCCAGCCCTGACCGATCCTCTAATGGGCCTTTTCTAACCCTAACCAGCCCTGACTCATCCTCTAACCTTAACCATAGCCTGTCCCTGAACCCTAATCCTAACCTTAACCCTCAAATAGGGTTGTGTTTAGGCTTAGGGTTGTGGTTGTGGTTAGGGTTATGGGTCAGGTTGGGGTTCGGGTTCGGGTTCGGGTTCGGGTTCGGGTTAGGGTTAGGGTTAGGGTTAGGTATAAGGTTGATAACCACGATCGGTTAGGGTTAGGGTTAGGGTTAGGGTTAGGGTTAGGGTTAGGGTTAGGGTTAGGGTTAGGGTTAGGGTTAGGGTTAGGGTTAGGTATAAGGTTGATAACCACGATCGGTCATTGACCGATCCTCGACCGATCCTCTAAGTCAGTCATTTCTGGCCTTTCTGGGTAGGGTTAGGGTTAGGGTTAGGGTTAGGTATAAGGTTGATAACCACGATCGGTCATTGACCGATCCTCGACCGATCCTCTAAGTCAGTCATTTCTGGCCTTTCTGGGTACTACAAGTGGATGAGATTGAGTACACAGACTAATTGGGACACCCCGGTTCGAATGGCGGTGGTCTCGTGATCGTGGGAGCTTCCGTTCGGGAGCTACATCCGTTTTGGGGCGGAAACGGGCTGTATCTCTGGAACGGAAGGTCGTAGAAACTCGGGGACAAGACAGGCGTGTTGCCCGTGGCCGAATTATGGCAGGCGGATCTTGGTTTGGAAGCTCTAGGACGCACGGTTCCCGAGTTACAAAGGGTGAAAGGTCGTCCCATTGAAATGGATGGGAAATGCGAAAATTATTCAAAGTCCAGAGATGACCGATCCTTTGAGTGGTCCTTTGTGGCCTTTGTGGGTCCAAGAACGGCTTGAGATTGCCTGTACAGACTAATTGGGACACCCCGGTTCGAATGGCGGTGGTCTCGTGATCGTGGGACCTTCCGTTCGGGAGCTACATCCGTTTTGGGCCGGAAAAGGGCTGTATCTCGGGAACGGAAGGTCGTAGAAACTCGGGGACAAGACAGGCGTGTTGCCCGTGGCCGAATTATGGTAGGCGGACGTTGGTTCCGAAGCTCTAAGACGCACGGTTCCAAAGTTATGAGGGGTGAAAGTGGGTCCCATTGGAATGAATGGGAATATGCGAAAAATCTTCAAAGTCCAGCCCTGACCGATCCTCTAATGGGCCTTTTCTAACCCTAACCAGCCCTGACTCATCCTCTAACCTTAACCATAGCCTGTCCCTGAACCCTAATCCTAACCTTAACCCTCAAATAGGGTTGTGTTTAGGCTTAGGGTTGTGGTTGTGGTTAGGGTTATGGGTCAGGTTGGGGTTCGGGTTCGGGTTCGGGTTCGGGTTCGGGTTAGGGTTAGGGTTAGGGTTAGGGTTAGGGTTAGGTATAAGGTTGATAACCACGATCGGTCATTGACCGATCCTCGACCGATCCTCTAAGTCAGTCATTTCTGGCCTTTCTGGGTACTACAAGTGGATGAGATTGAGTACACAGACTAATTGGGACACCCCGGTTCGAATGGCGGTGGTCTCGTGATCGTGGGAGCTTCCGTTCGGGAGCTACATCCGTTTTGGGGCGGAAACGGGCTGTATCTCTGGAACGGAAGGTCGTAGAAACTCGGGGACAAGACAGGCGTGTTGCCCGTGGCCGAATTATGGCAGGCGGATCTTGGTTTGGAAGCTGTAGGACGCACGGTTCCCGAGTTACAAAGGGTGAAAGGTCGTCCCATTGAAATGGATGGGAAATGCGAAAATTATTCAAAGTCCAGAGATGACCGATCCTTTGAGTGGTCCTTTGTGGCCTTTGTGGGTCCAAGAACGGCTTGAGATTGCCTGTACAGACTAATTGGGACACCCCGGTTCGAATGGCGGTGGTCTCGTGATCGTGGGACCTTCCGTTCGGGAGCTACATCCGTTTTGGGCCGGAAAAGGGCTGTATCTCGGGAACGGAAGGTCGTAGAAACTCGGGGACAAGACAGGCGTGTTGCCCGTGGCCGAATTATGGTAGGCGGACGTTGGTTCCGAAGCTCTAAGACGCACGGTTCCAAAGTTATGAGGGGTGAAAGTGGGTCCCATTGGAATGAATGGGAATATGCGAAAAATCTTCAAAGTCCAGCCCTGACCGATCCTCTAATGGGCCTTTTCTAACCCTAACCAGCCCTGACTCATCCTCTAACCTTAACCATAGCCTGTCCCTGAACCCTAATCCTAACCTTAACCCTCAAATAGGGTTGTGTTTAGGCTTAGGGTTGTGGTTGTGGTTAGGGTTATGGGTCAGGTTGGGGTTCGGGTTCGGGTTCGGGTTCGGGTTCGGGTTAGGGTTAGGGTTAGGGTTAGGTATAAGGTTGATAACCACGATCGGTTAGGGTTAGGGTTAGGGTTAGGGTTAGGGTTAGGGTTAGGGTTAGGGTTAGGTATAAGGTTGATAACCACGATCGGTCATTGACCGATCCTCGACCGATCCTCTAAGTCAGTCATTTCTGGCCTTTCTGGGTACTACAAGTGGATGAGATTGAGTACACAGACTAATTGGGACACCCCGGTTCGAATGGCGGTGGTCTCGTGATCGTGGGAGCTTCCGTTCGGGAGCTACATCCGTTTTGGGGCGGAAACGGGCTGTATCTCTGGAACGGAAGGTCGTAGAAACTCGGGGACAAGACAGGCGTGTTGCCCGTGGCCGAATTATGGCAGGCGGATCTTGGTTTGGAAGCTCTAGGACGCACGGTTCCCGAGTTACAAAGGGTGAAAGGTCGTCCCATTGAAATGGATGGGAAATGCGAAAATTATTCAAAGTCCAGAGATGACCGATCCTTTGAGTGGTCCTTTGTGGCCTTTGTGGGTCCAAGAACGGCTTGAGATTGCCTGTACAGACTAATTGGGACACCCCGGTTCGAATGGCGGTGGTCTCGTGATCGTGGGACCTTCCGTTCGGGAGCTACATCCGTTTTGGGCCGGAAAAGGGCTGTATCTCGGGAACGGAAGGTCGTAGAAACTCGGGGACAAGACAGGCGTGTTGCCCGTGGCCGAATTATGGTAGGCGGACGTTGGTTCCGAAGCTCTAAGACGCACGGTTCCAAAGTTATGAGGGGTGAAAGTGGGTCCCATTGGAATGAATGGGAATATGCGAAAAATCTTCAAAGTCCAGCCCTGACCGATCCTCTAATGGGCCTTTTCTAACCCTAACCAGCCCTGACTCATCCTCTAACCTTAACCATAGCCTGTCCCTGAACCCTAATCCTAACCTTAACCCTCAAATAGGGTTGTGTTTAGGCTTAGGGTTGTGGTTGTGGTTAGGGTTATGGGTCAGGTTGGGGTTCGGGTTCGGGTTCGGGTTCGGGTTCGGGTTCGGGTTCGGGTTCGGGTTCGGGTTCGGGTTAGGGTTAGGGTTAGGGTTAGGGTTAGGGTTAGGGTTAGGGTTAGGGTTAGGGTTAGGGTTAGGTATAAGGTTGATAACCACGATCGGTCATTGACCGATCCTCGACCGATCCTCTAAGTCAGTCATTTCTGGCCTTTCTGGGTACTACAAGTGGATGAGATTGAGTACACAGACTAATTGGGACACCCCGGTTCGAATGGCGGTGGTCTCGTGATCGTGGGAGCTTCCGTTCGGGAGCTACATCCGTTTTGGGGCGGAAACGGGCTGTATCTCTGGAACGGAAGGTCGTAGAAACTCGGGGACAAGACAGGCGTGTTGCCCGTGGCCGAATTATGGCAGGCGGATCTTGGTTTGGAAGCTCTAGGACGCACGGTTCCCGAGTTACAAAGGGTGAAAGGTCGTCCCATTGAAATGGATGGGAAATGCGAAAATTATTCAAAGTCCAGAGATGACCGATCCTTTGAGTGGTCCTTTGTGGCCTTTGTGGGTCCAAGAACGGCTTGAGATTGCCTGTACAGACTAATTGGGACACCCCGGTTCGAATGGCGGTGGTCTCGTGATCGTGGGACCTTCCGTTCGGGAGCTACATCCGTTTTGGGCCGGAAAAGGGCTGTATCTCGGGAACGGAAGGTCGTAGAAACTCGGGGACAAGACAGGCGTGTTGCCCGTGGCCGAATTATGGTAGGCGGACGTTGGTTCCGAAGCTCTAAGACGCACGGTTCCAAAGTTATGAGGGGTGAAAGTGGGTCCCATTGGAATGAATGGGAATATGCGAAAAATCTTCAAAGTCCAGCCCTGACCGATCCTCTAATGGGCCTTTTCTAACCCTAACCAGCCCTGACTCATCCTCTAACCTTAACCATAGCCTGTCCCTGAACCCTAATCCTAACCTTAACCCTCAAATAGGGTTGTGTTTAGGCTTAGGGTTGTGGTTGTGGTTAGGGTTATGGGTCAGGTTGGGGTTCGGGTTCGGGTTCGGGTTCGGGTTCGGGTTAGGGTTAGGGTTAGGGTTAGGTATAAGGTTGATAACCACGATCGGTTAGGGTTAGGGTTAGGGTTAGGGTTAGGGTTAGGGTTAGGGTTAGGGTTAGGTATAAGGTTGATAACCACGATCGGTCATTGACCGATCCTCGACCGATCCTCTAAGTCAGTCATTTCTGGCCTTTCTGGGTACTACAAGTGGATGAGATTGAGTACACAGACTAATTGGGACACCCCGGTTCGAATGGCGGTGGTCTCGTGATCGTGGGAGCTTCCGTTCGGGAGCTACATCCGTTTTGGGGCGGAAACGGGCTGTATCTCTGGAACGGAAGGTCGTAGAAACTCGGGGACAAGACAGGCGTGTTGCCCGTGGCCGAATTATGGCAGGCGGATCTTGGTTTGGAAGCTCTAGGACGCACGGTTCCCGAGTTACAAAGGGTGAAAGGTCGTCCCATTGAAATGGATGGGAAATGCGAAAATTATTCAAAGTCCAGAGATGACCGATCCTTTGAGTGGTCCTTTGTGGCCTTTGTGGGTCCAAGAACGGCTTGAGATTGCCTGTACAGACTAATTGGGACACCCCGGTTCGAATGGCGGTGGTCTCGTGATCGTGGGACCTTCCGTTCGGGAGCTACATCCGTTTTGGGCCGGAAAAGGGCTGTATCTCGGGAACGGAAGGTCGTAGAAACTCGGGGACAAGACAGGCGTGTTGCCCGTGGCCGAATTATGGTAGGCGGACGTTGGTTCCGAAGCTCTAAGACGCACGGTTCCAAAGTTATGAGGGGTGAAAGTGGGTCCCATTGGAATGAATGGGAATATGCGAAAAATCTTCAAAGTCCAGCCCTGACCGATCCTCTAATGGGCCTTTTCTAACCCTAACCAGCCCTGACTCATCCTCTAACCTTAACCATAGCCTGTCCCTGAACCCTAATCCTAACCTTAACCCTCAAATAGGGTTGTGTTTAGGCTTAGGGTTGTGGTTGTGGTTAGGGTTATGGGTCAGGTTGGGGTTCGGGTTCGGGTTCGGGTTCGGGTTCGGGTTCGGGTTCGGGTTCGGGTTCGGGTTAGGGTTAGGGTTAGGGTTAGGGTTAGGGTTAGGGTTAGGGTTAGGGTTAGGGTTAGGGTTAGGTATAAGGTTGATAACCACGATCGGTCATTGACCGATCCTCGACCGATCCTCTAAGTCAGTCATTTCTGGCCTTTCTGGGTACTACAAGTGGATGAGATTGAGTACACAGACTAATTGGGACACCCCGGTTCGAATGGCGGTGGTCTCGTGATCGTGGGAGCTTCCGTTCGGGAGCTACATCCGTTTTGGGGCGGAAACGGGCTGTATCTCTGGAACGGAAGGTCGTAGAAACTCGGGGACAAGACAGGCGTGTTGCCCGTGGCCGAATTATGGCAGGCGGATCTTGGTTTGGAAGCTCTAGGACGCACGGTTCCCGAGTTACAAAGGGTGAAAGGTCGTCCCATTGAAATGGATGGGAAATGCGAAAATTATTCAAAGTCCAGAGATGACCGATCCTTTGAGTGGTCCTTTGTGGCCTTTGTGGGTCCAAGAACGGCTTGAGATTGCCTGTACAGACTAATTGGGACACCCCGGTTCGAATGGCGGTGGTCTCGTGATCGTGGGACCTTCCGTTCGGGAGCTACATCCGTTTTGGGTTAGGGTTAGGGTTAGGGTTAGGGTTAGGGTTAGGGTTAGGGTTAGGGTTAGGGTTAGGGTTAGGGTTAGGTATAAGGTTGATAACCACGATCGGTCATTGACCGATCCTCGACCGATCCTCTAAGTCAGTCATTTCTGGCCTTTCTGGGTACTACAAGTGGATGAGATTGAGTACACAGACTAATTGGGACACCCCGGTTCGAATGGCGGTGGTCTCGTGATCGTGGGAGCTTCCGTTCGGGAGCTACATCCGTTTTGGGGCGGAAACGGGCTGTATCTCTGGAACGGAAGGTCGTAGAAACTCGGGGACAAGACAGGCGTGTTGCCCGTGGCCGAATTATGGCAGGCGGATCTTGGTTTGGAAGCTCTAGGACGCACGGTTCCCGAGTTACAAAGGGTGAAAGGTCGTCCCATTGAAATGGATGGGAAATGCGAAAATTATTCAAAGTCCAGAGATGACCGATCCTTTGAGTGGTCCTTTGTGGCCTTTGTGGGTCCAAGAACGGCTTGAGATTGCCTGTACAGACTAATTGGGACACCCCGGTTCGAATGGCGGTGGTCTCGTGATCGTGGGACCTTCCGTTCGGGAGCTACATCCGTTTTGGGCCGGAAAAGGGCTGTATCTCGGGAACGGAAGGTCGTAGAAACTCGGGGACAAGACAGGCGTGTTGCCCGTGGCCGAATTATGGTAGGCGGACGTTGGTTCCGAAGCTCTAAGACGCACGGTTCCAAAGTTATGAGGGGTGAAAGTGGGTCCCATTGGAATGAATGGGAATATGCGAAAAATCTTCAAAGTCCAGCCCTGACCGATCCTCTAATGGGCCTTTTCTAACCCTAACCAGCCCTGACTCATCCTCTAACCTTAACCATAGCCTGTCCCTGAACCCTAATCCTAACCTTAACCCTCAAATAGGGTTGTGTTTAGGCTTAGGGTTGTGGTTGTGGTTAGGGTTATGGGTCAGGTTGGGGTTCGGGTTCGGGTTCGGGTTCGGGTTCGGGTTAGGGTTAGGGTTAGGGTTAGGTATAAGGTTGATAACCACGATCGGTTAGGGTTAGGGTTAGGGTTAGGGTTAGGGTTAGGGTTAGGGTTAGGGTTAGGTATAAGGTTGATAACCACGATCGGTCATTGACCGATCCTCGACCGATCCTCTAAGTCAGTCATTTCTGGCCTTTCTGGGTACTACAAGTGGATGAGATTGAGTACACAGACTAATTGGGACACCCCGGTTCGAATGGCGGTGGTCTCGTGATCGTGGGAGCTTCCGTTCGGGAGCTACATCCGTTTTGGGGCGGAAACGGGCTGTATCTCTGGAACGGAAGGTCGTAGAAACTCGGGGACAAGACAGGCGTGTTGCCCGTGGCCGAATTATGGCAGGCGGATCTTGGTTTGGAAGCTCTAGGACGCACGGTTCCCGAGTTACAAAGGGTGAAAGGTCGTCCCATTGAAATGGATGGGAAATGCGAAAATTATTCAAAGTCCAGAGATGACCGATCCTTTGAGTGGTCCTTTGTGGCCTTTGTGGGTCCAAGAACGGCTTGAGATTGCCTGTACAGACTAATTGGGACACCCCGGTTCGAATGGCGGTGGTCTCGTGATCGTGGGACCTTCCGTTCGGGAGCTACATCCGTTTTGGGCCGGAAAAGGGCTGTATCTCGGGAACGGAAGGTCGTAGAAACTCGGGGACAAGACAGGCGTGTTGCCCGTGGCCGAATTATGGTAGGCGGACGTTGGTTCCGAAGCTCTAAGACGCACGGTTCCAAAGTTATGAGGGGTGAAAGTGGGTCCCATTGGAATGAATGGGAATATGCGAAAAATCTTCAAAGTCCAGCCCTGACCGATCCTCTAATGGGCCTTTTCTAACCCTAACCAGCCCTGACTCATCCTCTAACCTTAACCATAGCCTGTCCCTGAACCCTAATCCTAACCTTAACCCTCAAATAGGGTTGTGTTTAGGCTTAGGGTTGTGGTTGTGGTTAGGGTTATGGGTCAGGTTGGGGTTCGGGTTCGGGTTCGGGTTCGGGTTCGGGTTCGGGTTCGGGTTCGGGTTCGGGTTAGGGTTAGGGTTAGGGTTAGGGTTAGGGTTAGGGTTAGGGTTAGGGTTAGGGTTAGGGTTAGGTATAAGGTTGATAACCACGATCGGTCATTGACCGATCCTCGACCGATCCTCTAAGTCAGTCATTTCTGGCCTTTCTGGGTACTACAAGTGGATGAGATTGAGTACACAGACTAATTGGGACACCCCGGTTCGAATGGGTTAGGGTTAGGGTTAGGGTTAGGGTTAGGGTTAGGGTTAGGGTTAGGGTTAGGGTTAGGGTTAGGGTTAGGTATAAGGTTGATAACCACGATCGGTCATTGACCGATCCTCGACCGATCCTCTAAGTCAGTCATTTCTGGCCTTTCTGGGTACTACAAGTGGATGAGATTGAGTACACAGACTAATTGGGACACCCCGGTTCGAATGGCGGTGGTCTCGTGATCGTGGGAGCTTCCGTTCGGGAGCTACATCCGTTTTGGGGCGGAAACGGGCTGTATCTCTGGAACGGAAGGTCGTAGAAACTCGGGGACAAGACAGGCGTGTTGCCCGTGGCCGAATTATGGCAGGCGGATCTTGGTTTGGAAGCTGTAGGACGCACGGTTCCCGAGTTACAAAGGGTGAAAGGTCGTCCCATTGAAATGGATGGGAAATGCGAAAATTATTCAAAGTCCAGAGATGACCGATCCTTTGAGTGGTCCTTTGTGGCCTTTGTGGGTCCAAGAACGGCTTGAGATTGCCTGTACAGACTAATTGGGACACCCCGGTTCGAATGGCGGTGGTCTCGTGATCGTGGGACCTTCCGTTCGGGAGCTACATCCGTTTTGGGCCGGAAAAGGGCTGTATCTCGGGAACGGAAGGTCGTAGAAACTCGGGGACAAGACAGGCGTGTTGCCCGTGGCCGAATTATGGTAGGCGGACGTTGGTTCCGAAGCTCTAAGACGCACGGTTCCAAAGTTATGAGGGGTGAAAGTGGGTCCCATTGGAATGAATGGGAATATGCGAAAAATCTTCAAAGTCCAGCCCTGACCGATCCTCTAATGGGCCTTTTCTAACCCTAACCAGCCCTGACTCATCCTCTAACCTTAACCATAGCCTGTCCCTGAACCCTAATCCTAACCTTAACCCTCAAATAGGGTTGTGTTTAGGCTTAGGGTTGTGGTTGTGGTTAGGGTTATGGGTCAGGTTGGGGTTCGGGTTCGGGTTCGGGTTCGGGTTCGGGTTAGGGTTAGGGTTAGGGTTAGGTATAAGGTTGATAACCACGATCGGTTAGGGTTAGGGTTAGGGTTAGGGTTAGGGTTAGGGTTAGGGTTAGGGTTAGGTATAAGGTTGATAACCACGATCGGTCATTGACCGATCCTCGACCGATCCTCTAAGTCAGTCATTTCTGGCCTTTCTGGGTACTACAAGTGGATGAGATTGAGTACACAGACTAATTGGGACACCCCGGTTCGAATGGCGGTGGTCTCGTGATCGTGGGAGCTTCCGTTCGGGAGCTACATCCGTTTTGGGGCGGAAACGGGCTGTATCTCTGGAACGGAAGGTCGTAGAAACTCGGGGACAAGACAGGCGTGTTGCCCGTGGCCGAATTATGGCAGGCGGATCTTGGTTTGGAAGCTCTAGGACGCACGGTTCCCGAGTTACAAAGGGTGAAAGGTCGTCCCATTGAAATGGATGGGAAATGCGAAAATTATTCAAAGTCCAGAGATGACCGATCCTTTGAGTGGTCCTTTGTGGCCTTTGTGGGTCCAAGAACGGCTTGAGATTGCCTGTACAGACTAATTGGGACACCCCGGTTCGAATGGCGGTGGTCTCGTGATCGTGGGACCTTCCGTTCGGGAGCTACATCCGTTTTGGGCCGGAAAAGGGCTGTATCTCGGGAACGGAAGGTCGTAGAAACTCGGGGACAAGACAGGCGTGTTGCCCGTGGCCGAATTATGGTAGGCGGACGTTGGTTCCGAAGCTCTAAGACGCACGGTTCCAAAGTTATGAGGGGTGAAAGTGGGTCCCATTGGAATGAATGGGAATATGCGAAAAATCTTCAAAGTCCAGCCCTGACCGATCCTCTAATGGGCCTTTTCTAACCCTAACCAGCCCTGACTCATCCTCTAACCTTAACCATAGCCTGTCCCTGAACCCTAATCCTAACCTTAACCCTCAAATAGGGTTGTGTTTAGGCTTAGGGTTGTGGTTGTGGTTAGGGTTATGGGTCAGGTTGGGGTTCGGGTTCGGGTTCGGGTTCGGGTTCGGGTTAGGGTTAGGGTTAGGGTTAGGTATAAGGTTGATAACCACGATCGGTTAGGGTTAGGGTTAGGGTTAGGGTTAGGGTTAGGGTTAGGGTTAGGTATAAGGTTGATAACCACGATCGGTCATTGACCGATCCTCGACCGATCCTCTAAGTCAGTCATTTCTGGCCTTTCTGGGTACTACAAGTGGATGAGATTGAGTACACAGACTAATTGGGACACCCCGGTTCGAATGGCGGTGGTCTCGTGATCGTGGGAGCTTCCGTTCGGGAGCTACATCCGTTTTGGGGCGGAAACGGGCTGTATCTCTGGAACGGAAGGTCGTAGAAACTCGGGGACAAGACAGGCGTGTTGCCCGTGGCCGAATTATGGCAGGCGGATCTTGGTTTGGAAGCTCTAGGACGCACGGTTCCCGAGTTACAAAGGGTGAAAGGTCGTCCCATTGAAATGGATGGGAAATGCGAAAATTATTCAAAGTCCAGAGATGACCGATCCTTTGAGTGGTCCTTTGTGGCCTTTGTGGGTCCAAGAACGGCTTGAGATTGCCTGTACAGACTAATTGGGACACCCCGGTTCGAATGGCGGTGGTCTCGTGATCGTGGGACCTTCCGTTCGGGAGCTACATCCGTTTTGGGCCGGAAAAGGGCTGTATCTCGGGAACGGAAGGTCGTAGAAACTCGGGGACAAGACAGGCGTGTTGCCCGTGGCCGAATTATGGTAGGCGGACGTTGGTTCCGAAGCTCTAAGACGCACGGTTCCAAAGTTATGAGGGGTGAAAGTGGGTCCCATTGGAATGAATGGGAATATGCGAAAAATCTTCAAAGTCCAGCCCTGACCGATCCTCTAATGGGCCTTTTCTAACCCTAACCAGCCCTGACTCATCCTCTAACCTTAACCATAGCCTGTCCCTGAACCCTAATCCTAACCTTAACCCTCAAATAGGGTTGTGTTTAGGCTTAGGGTTGTGGTTGTGGTTAGGGTTATGGGTCAGGTTGGGGTTCGGGTTCGGGTTCGGGTTCGGGTTCGGGTTAGGGTTAGGGTTAGGGTTAGGTATAAGGTTGATAACCACGATCGGTTAGGGTTAGGGTTAGGGTTAGGGTTAGGGTTAGGGTTAGGGTTAGGGTTAGGTATAAGGTTGATAACCACGATCGGTCATTGACCGATCCTCGACCGATCCTCTAAGTCAGTCATTTCTGGCCTTTCTGGGTACTACAAGTGGATGAGATTGAGTACACAGACTAATTGGGACACCCCGGTTCGAATGGCGGTGGTCTCGTGATCGTGGGAGCTTCCGTTCGGGAGCTACATCCGTTTTGGGGCGGAAACGGGCTGTATCTCTGGAACGGAAGGTCGTAGAAACTCGGGGACAAGACAGGCGTGTTGCCCGTGGCCGAATTATGGCAGGCGGATCTTGGTTTGGAAGCTCTAGGACGCACGGTTCCCGAGTTACAAAGGGTGAAAGGTCGTCCCATTGAAATGGATGGGAAATGCGAAAATTATTCAAAGTCCAGAGATGACCGATCCTTTGAGTGGTCCTTTGTGGCCTTTGTGGGTCCAAGAACGGCTTGAGATTGCCTGTACAGACTAATTGGGACACCCCGGTTCGAATGGCGGTGGTCTCGTGATCGTGGGACCTTCCGTTCGGGAGCTACATCCGTTTTGGGCCGGAAAAGGGCTGTATCTCGGGAACGGAAGGTCGTAGAAACTCGGGGACAAGACAGGCGTGTTGCCCGTGGCCGAATTATGGTAGGCGGACGTTGGTTCCGAAGCTCTAAGACGCACGGTTCCAAAGTTATGAGGGGTGAAAGTGGGTCCCATTGGAATGAATGGGAATATGCGAAAAATCTTCAAAGTCCAGCCCTGACCGATCCTCTAATGGGCCTTTTCTAACCCTAACCAGCCCTGACTCATCCTCTAACCTTAACCATAGCCTGTCCCTGAACCCTAATCCTAACCTTAACCCTCAAATAGGGTTGTGTTTAGGCTTAGGGTTGTGGTTGTGGTTAGGGTTATGGGTCAGGTTGGGGTTCGGGTTCGGGTTCGGGTTCGGGTTCGGGTTCGGGTTCGGGTTCGGGTTCGGGTTAGGGTTAGGGTTAGGGTTAGGGTTAGGGTTAGGGTTAGGGTTAGGGTTAGGGTTAGGGTTAGGTATAAGGTTGATAACCACGATCGGTCATTGACCGATCCTCGACCGATCCTCTAAGTCAGTCATTTCTGGCCTTTCTGGGTACTACAAGTGGATGAGATTGAGTACACAGACTAATTGGGACACCCCGGTTCGAATGGCGGTGGTCTCGTGATCGTGGGAGCTTCCGTTCGGGAGCTACATCCGTTTTGGGGCGGAAACGGGCTGTATCTCTGGAACGGAAGGTCGTAGAAACTCGGGGACAAGACAGGCGTGTTGCCCGTGGCCGAATTATGGCAGGCGGATCTTGGTTTGGAAGCTCTAGGACGCACGGTTCCCGAGTTACAAAGGGTGAAAGGTCGTCCCATTGAAATGGATGGGAAATGCGAAAATTATTCAAAGTCCAGAGATGACCGATCCTTTGAGTGGTCCTTTGTGGCCTTTGTGGGTCCAAGAACGGCTTGAGATTGCCTGTACAGACTAATTGGGACACCCCGGTTCGAATGGCGGTGGTCTCGTGATCGTGGGACCTTCCGTTCGGGAGCTACATCCGTTTTGGGTTAGGGTTAGGGTTAGGGTTAGGGTTAGGGTTAGGGTTAGGGTTAGGGTTAGGGTTAGGGTTAGGGTTAGGGTTAGGGTTAGGGTTAGGGTTAGGGTTAGGGTTAGGGTTAGGGTTAGGGTTAGGGTTAGGGTTAGGGTTAGGGTTAGGGTTAGGGTTAGGTATAAGGTTGATAACCACGATCGGTCATTGACCGATCCTCGACCGATCCTCTAAGTCAGTCATTTCTGGCCTTTCTGGGTACTACAAGTGGATGAGATTGAGTACACAGACTAATTGGGACACCCCGGTTCGAATGGCGGTGGTCTCGTGATCGTGGGAGCTTCCGTTCGGGAGCTACATCCGTTTTGGGGCGGAAACGGGCTGTATCTCTGGAACGGAAGGTCGTAGAAACTCGGGGACAAGACAGGCGTGTTGCCCGTGGCCGAATTATGGCAGGCGGATCTTGGTTTGGAAGCTCTAGGACGCACGGTTCCCGAGTTACAAAGGGTGAAAGGTCGTCCCATTGAAATGGATGGGAAATGCGAAAATTATTCAAAGTCCAGAGATGACCGATCCTTTGAGTGGTCCTTTGTGGCCTTTGTGGGTCCAAGAACGGCTTGAGATTGCCTGTACAGACTAATTGGGACACCCCGGTTCGAATGGCGGTGGTCTCGTGATCGTGGGACCTTCCGTTCGGGAGCTACATCCGTTTTGGGCCGGAAAAGGGCTGTATCTCGGGAACGGAAGGTCGTAGAAACTCGGGGACAAGACAGGCGTGTTGCCCGTGGCCGAATTATGGTAGGCGGACGTTGGTTCCGAAGCTCTAAGACGCACGGTTCCAAAGTTATGAGGGGTGAAAGTGGGTCCCATTGGAATGAATGGGAATATGCGAAAAATCTTCAAAGTCCAGCCCTGACCGATCCTCTAATGGGCCTTTTCTAACCCTAACCAGCCCTGACTCATCCTCTAACCTTAACCATAGCCTGTCCCTGAACCCTAATCCTAACCTTAACCCTCAAATAGGGTTGTGTTTAGGCTTAGGGTTGTGGTTGTGGTTAGGGTTATGGGTCAGGTTGGGGTTCGGGTTCGGGTTCGGGTTCGGGTTCGGGTTCGGGTTCGGGTTCGGGTTCGGGTTCGGGTTAGGGTTAGGGTTAGGGTTAGGGTTAGGGTTAGGGTTAGGGTTAGGGTTAGGGTTAGGGTTAGGTATAAGGTTGATAACCACGATCGGTCATTGACCGATCCTCGACCGATCCTCTAAGTCAGTCATTTCTGGCCTTTCTGGGTACTACAAGTGGATGAGATTGAGTACACAGACTAATTGGGACACCCCGGTTCGAATGGCGGTGGTCTCGTGATCGTGGGAGCTTCCGTTCGGGAGCTACATCCGTTTTGGGGCGGAAACGGGCTGTATCTCTGGAACGGAAGGTCGTAGAAACTCGGGGACAAGACAGGCGTGTTGCCCGTGGCCGAATTATGGCAGGCGGATCTTGGTTTGGAAGCTCTAGGACGCACGGTTCCCGAGTTACAAAGGGTGAAAGGTCGTCCCATTGAAATGGATGGGAAATGCGAAAATTATTCAAAGTCCAGAGATGACCGATCCTTTGAGTGGTCCTTTGTGGCCTTTGTGGGTCCAAGAACGGCTTGAGATTGCCTGTACAGACTAATTGGGACACCCCGGTTCGAATGGCGGTGGTCTCGTGATCGTGGGACCTTCCGTTCGGGAGCTACATCCGTTTTGGGCCGGAAAAGGGCTGTATCTCGGGAACGGAAGGTCGTAGAAACTCGGGGACAAGACAGGCGTGTTGCCCGTGGCCGAATTATGGTAGGCGGACGTTGGTTCCGAAGCTCTAAGACGCACGGTTCCAAAGTTATGAGGGGTGAAAGTGGGTCCCATTGGAATGAATGGGAATATGCGAAAAATCTTCAAAGTCCAGCCCTGACCGATCCTCTAATGGGCCTTTTCTAACCCTAACCAGCCCTGACTCATCCTCTAACCTTAACCATAGCCTGTCCCTGAACCCTAATCCTAACCTTAACCCTCAAATAGGGTTGTGTTTAGGCTTAGGGTTGTGGTTGTGGTTAGGGTTATGGGTCAGGTTGGGGTTCGGGTTCGGGTTCGGGTTCGGGTTCGGGTTAGGGTTAGGGTTAGGGTTAGGTATAAGGTTGATAACCACGATCGGTTAGGGTTAGGGTTAGGGTTAGGGTTAGGGTTAGGGTTAGGGTTAGGGTTAGGTATAAGGTTGATAACCACGATCGGTCATTGACCGATCCTCGACCGATCCTCTAAGTCAGTCATTTCTGGCCTTTCTGGGTACTACAAGTGGATGAGATTGAGTACACAGACTAATTGGGACACCCCGGTTCGAATGGCGGTGGTCTCGTGATCGTGGGAGCTTCCGTTCGGGAGCTACATCCGTTTTGGGGCGGAAACGGGCTGTATCTCTGGAACGGAAGGTCGTAGAAACTCGGGGACAAGACAGGCGTGTTGCCCGTGGCCGAATTATGGCAGGCGGATCTTGGTTTGGAAGCTCTAGGACGCACGGTTCCCGAGTTACAAAGGGTGAAAGGTCGTCCCATTGAAATGGATGGGAAATGCGAAAATTATTCAAAGTCCAGAGATGACCGATCCTTTGAGTGGTCCTTTGTGGCCTTTGTGGGTCCAAGAACGGCTTGAGATTGCCTGTACAGACTAATTGGGACACCCCGGTTCGAATGGCGGTGGTCTCGTGATCGTGGGACCTTCCGTTCGGGAGCTACATCCGTTTTGGGCCGGAAAAGGGCTGTATCTCGGGAACGGAAGGTCGTAGAAACTCGGGGACAAGACAGGCGTGTTGCCCGTGGCCGAATTATGGTAGGCGGACGTTGGTTCCGAAGCTCTAAGACGCACGGTTCCAAAGTTATGAGGGGTGAAAGTGGGTCCCATTGGAATGAATGGGAATATGCGAAAAATCTTCAAAGTCCAGCCCTGACCGATCCTCTAATGGGCCTTTTCTAACCCTAACCAGCCCTGACTCATCCTCTAACCTTAACCATAGCCTGTCCCTGAACCCTAATCCTAACCTTAACCCTCAAATAGGGTTGTGTTTAGGCTTAGGGTTGTGGTTGTGGTTAGGGTTATGGGTCAGGTTGGGGTTCGGGTTCGGGTTCGGGTTCGGGTTCGGGTTCGGGTTCGGGTTCGGGTTCGGGTTAGGGTTAGGGTTAGGGTTAGGGTTAGGGTTAGGGTTAGGGTTAGGGTTAGGGTTAGGGTTAGGTATAAGGTTGATAACCACGATCGGTCATTGACCGATCCTCGACCGATCCTCTAAGTCAGTCATTTCTGGCCTTTCTGGGTACTACAAGTGGATGAGATTGAGTACACAGACTAATTGGGACACCCCGGTTCGAATGGCGGTGGTCTCGTGATCGTGGGAGCTTCCGTTCGGGAGCTACATCCGTTTTGGGGCGGAAACGGGCTGTATCTCTGGAACGGAAGGTCGTAGAAACTCGGGGACAAGACAGGCGTGTTGCCCGTGGCCGAATTATGGCAGGCGGATCTTGGTTTGGAAGCTCTAGGACGCACGGTTCCCGAGTTACAAAGGGTGAAAGGTCGTCCCATTGAAATGGATGGGAAATGCGAAAATTATTCAAAGTCCAGAGATGACCGATCCTTTGAGTGGTCCTTTGTGGCCTTTGTGGGTCCAAGAACGGCTTGAGATTGCCTGTACAGACTAATTGGGACACCCCGGTTCGAATGGCGGTGGTCTCGTGATCGTGGGACCTTCCGTTCGGGAGCTACATCCGTTTTGGGTTAGGGTTAGGGTTAGGGTTAGGGTTAGGGTTAGGGTTAGGGTTAGGGTTAGGGTTAGGGTTAGGGTTAGGTATAAGGTTGATAACCACGATCGGTCATTGACCGATCCTCGACCGATCCTCTAAGTCAGTCATTTCTGGCCTTTCTGGGTACTACAAGTGGATGAGATTGAGTACACAGACTAATTGGGACACCCCGGTTCGAATGGCGGTGGTCTCGTGATCGTGGGAGCTTCCGTTCGGGAGCTACATCCGTTTTGGGGCGGAAACGGGCTGTATCTCTGGAACGGAAGGTCGTAGAAACTCGGGGACAAGACAGGCGTGTTGCCCGTGGCCGAATTATGGCAGGCGGATCTTGGTTTGGAAGCTCTAGGACGCACGGTTCCCGAGTTACAAAGGGTGAAAGGTCGTCCCATTGAAATGGATGGGAAATGCGAAAATTATTCAAAGTCCAGAGATGACCGATCCTTTGAGTGGTCCTTTGTGGCCTTTGTGGGTCCAAGAACGGCTTGAGATTGCCTGTACAGACTAATTGGGACACCCCGGTTCGAATGGCGGTGGTCTCGTGATCGTGGGACCTTCCGTTCGGGAGCTACATCCGTTTTGGGCCGGAAAAGGGCTGTATCTCGGGAACGGAAGGTCGTAGAAACTCGGGGACAAGACAGGCGTGTTGCCCGTGGCCGAATTATGGTAGGCGGACGTTGGTTCCGAAGCTCTAAGACGCACGGTTCCAAAGTTATGAGGGGTGAAAGTGGGTCCCATTGGAATGAATGGGAATATGCGAAAAATCTTCAAAGTCCAGCCCTGACCGATCCTCTAATGGGCCTTTTCTAACCCTAACCAGCCCTGACTCATCCTCTAACCTTAACCATAGCCTGTCCCTGAACCCTAATCCTAA
The DNA here is from genome assembly GCA_030340665.1 of Neosalanx taihuensis. Lineage (NCBI taxonomy): Eukaryota > Metazoa > Chordata > Actinopteri > Osmeriformes > Salangidae > Neosalanx > Neosalanx taihuensis. The sequence continues at coordinate 14,195,510 of CM059304.1, forward strand.
CCTTAACCCTCAAATAGGGTTGTGTTTAGGCTTAGGGTTGTGGTTGTGGTTAGGGTTATGGGTCAGGTTGGGGTTCGGGTTCGGGTTCGGGTTCGGGTTCGGGTTAGGGTTAGGGTTAGGGTTAGGTATAAGGTTGATAACCACGATCGGTTAGGGTTAGGGTTAGGGTTAGGGTTAGGGTTAGGGTTAGGGTTAGGGTTAGGTATAAGGTTGATAACCACGATCGGTCATTGACCGATCCTCGACCGATCCTCTAAGTCAGTCATTTCTGGCCTTTCTGGGTACTACAAGTGGATGAGATTGAGTACACAGACTAATTGGGACACCCCGGTTCGAATGGCGGTGGTCTCGTGATCGTGGGAGCTTCCGTTCGGGAGCTACATCCGTTTTGGGGCGGAAACGGGCTGTATCTCTGGAACGGAAGGTCGTAGAAACTCGGGGACAAGACAGGCGTGTTGCCCGTGGCCGAATTATGGCAGGCGGATCTTGGTTTGGAAGCTCTAGGACGCACGGTTCCCGAGTTACAAAGGGTGAAAGGTCGTCCCATTGAAATGGATGGGAAATGCGAAAATTATTCAAAGTCCAGAGATGACCGATCCTTTGAGTGGTCCTTTGTGGCCTTTGTGGGTCCAAGAACGGCTTGAGATTGCCTGTACAGACTAATTGGGACACCCCGGTTCGAATGGCGGTGGTCTCGTGATCGTGGGACCTTCCGTTCGGGAGCTACATCCGTTTTGGGCCGGAAAAGGGCTGTATCTCGGGAACGGAAGGTCGTAGAAACTCGGGGACAAGACAGGCGTGTTGCCCGTGGCCGAATTATGGTAGGCGGACGTTGGTTCCGAAGCTCTAAGACGCACGGTTCCAAAGTTATGAGGGGTGAAAGTGGGTCCCATTGGAATGAATGGGAATATGCGAAAAATCTTCAAAGTCCAGCCCTGACCGATCCTCTAATGGGCCTTTTCTAACCCTAACCAGCCCTGACTCATCCTCTAACCTTAACCATAGCCTGTCCCTGAACCCTAATCCTAACCTTAACCCTCAAATAGGGTTGTGTTTAGGCTTAGGGTTGTGGTTGTGGTTAGGGTTATGGGTCAGGTTGGGGTTCGGGTTCGGGTTCGGGTTCGGGTTCGGGTTCGGGTTCGGGTTCGGGTTCGGGTTAGGGTTAGGGTTAGGGTTAGGGTTAGGGTTAGGGTTAGGGTTAGGGTTAGGGTTAGGGTTAGGTATAAGGTTGATAACCACGATCGGTCATTGACCGATCCTCGACCGATCCTCTAAGTCAGTCATTTCTGGCCTTTCTGGGTACTACAAGTGGATGAGATTGAGTACACAGACTAATTGGGACACCCCGGTTCGAATGGGTTAGGGTTAGGGTTAGGGTTAGGGTTAGGGTTAGGGTTAGGGTTAGGGTTAGGGTTAGGGTTAGGGTTAGGTATAAGGTTGATAACCACGATCGGTCATTGACCGATCCTCGACCGATCCTCTAAGTCAGTCATTTCTGGCCTTTCTGGGTACTACAAGTGGATGAGATTGAGTACACAGACTAATTGGGACACCCCGGTTCGAATGGCGGTGGTCTCGTGATCGTGGGAGCTTCCGTTCGGGAGCTACATCCGTTTTGGGGCGGAAACGGGCTGTATCTCTGGAACGGAAGGTCGTAGAAACTCGGGGACAAGACAGGCGTGTTGCCCGTGGCCGAATTATGGCAGGCGGATCTTGGTTTGGAAGCTGTAGGACGCACGGTTCCCGAGTTACAAAGGGTGAAAGGTCGTCCCATTGAAATGGATGGGAAATGCGAAAATTATTCAAAGTCCAGAGATGACCGATCCTTTGAGTGGTCCTTTGTGGCCTTTGTGGGTCCAAGAACGGCTTGAGATTGCCTGTACAGACTAATTGGGACACCCCGGTTCGAATGGCGGTGGTCTCGTGATCGTGGGACCTTCCGTTCGGGAGCTACATCCGTTTTGGGCCGGAAAAGGGCTGTATCTCGGGAACGGAAGGTCGTAGAAACTCGGGGACAAGACAGGCGTGTTGCCCGTGGCCGAATTATGGTAGGCGGACGTTGGTTCCGAAGCTCTAAGACGCACGGTTCCAAAGTTATGAGGGGTGAAAGTGGGTCCCATTGGAATGAATGGGAATATGCGAAAAATCTTCAAAGTCCAGCCCTGACCGATCCTCTAATGGGCCTTTTCTAACCCTAACCAGCCCTGACTCATCCTCTAACCTTAACCATAGCCTGTCCCTGAACCCTAATCCTAACCTTAACCCTCAAATAGGGTTGTGTTTAGGCTTAGGGTTGTGGTTGTGGTTAGGGTTATGGGTCAGGTTGGGGTTCGGGTTCGGGTTCGGGTTCGGGTTCGGGTTAGGGTTAGGGTTAGGGTTAGGTATAAGGTTGATAACCACGATCGGTTAGGGTTAGGGTTAGGGTTAGGGTTAGGGTTAGGGTTAGGGTTAGGGTTAGGTATAAGGTTGATAACCACGATCGGTCATTGACCGATCCTCGACCGATCCTCTAAGTCAGTCATTTCTGGCCTTTCTGGGTACTACAAGTGGATGAGATTGAGTACACAGACTAATTGGGACACCCCGGTTCGAATGGCGGTGGTCTCGTGATCGTGGGAGCTTCCGTTCGGGAGCTACATCCGTTTTGGGGCGGAAACGGGCTGTATCTCTGGAACGGAAGGTCGTAGAAACTCGGGGACAAGACAGGCGTGTTGCCCGTGGCCGAATTATGGCAGGCGGATCTTGGTTTGGAAGCTCTAGGACGCACGGTTCCCGAGTTACAAAGGGTGAAAGGTCGTCCCATTGAAATGGATGGGAAATGCGAAAATTATTCAAAGTCCAGAGATGACCGATCCTTTGAGTGGTCCTTTGTGGCCTTTGTGGGTCCAAGAACGGCTTGAGATTGCCTGTACAGACTAATTGGGACACCCCGGTTCGAATGGCGGTGGTCTCGTGATCGTGGGACCTTCCGTTCGGGAGCTACATCCGTTTTGGGCCGGAAAAGGGCTGTATCTCGGGAACGGAAGGTCGTAGAAACTCGGGGACAAGACAGGCGTGTTGCCCGTGGCCGAATTATGGTAGGCGGACGTTGGTTCCGAAGCTCTAAGACGCACGGTTCCAAAGTTATGAGGGGTGAAAGTGGGTCCCATTGGAATGAATGGGAATATGCGAAAAATCTTCAAAGTCCAGCCCTGACCGATCCTCTAATGGGCCTTTTCTAACCCTAACCAGCCCTGACTCATCCTCTAACCTTAACCATAGCCTGTCCCTGAACCCTAATCCTAACCTTAACCCTCAAATAGGGTTGTGTTTAGGCTTAGGGTTGTGGTTGTGGTTAGGGTTATGGGTCAGGTTGGGGTTCGGGTTCGGGTTCGGGTTCGGGTTCGGGTTAGGGTTAGGGTTAGGGTTAGGTATAAGGTTGATAACCACGATCGGTTAGGGTTAGGGTTAGGGTTAGGGTTAGGGTTAGGGTTAGGGTTAGGTATAAGGTTGATAACCACGATCGGTCATTGACCGATCCTCGACCGATCCTCTAAGTCAGTCATTTCTGGCCTTTCTGGGTACTACAAGTGGATGAGATTGAGTACACAGACTAATTGGGACACCCCGGTTCGAATGGCGGTGGTCTCGTGATCGTGGGAGCTTCCGTTCGGGAGCTACATCCGTTTTGGGGCGGAAACGGGCTGTATCTCTGGAACGGAAGGTCGTAGAAACTCGGGGACAAGACAGGCGTGTTGCCCGTGGCCGAATTATGGCAGGCGGATCTTGGTTTGGAAGCTCTAGGACGCACGGTTCCCGAGTTACAAAGGGTGAAAGGTCGTCCCATTGAAATGGATGGGAAATGCGAAAATTATTCAAAGTCCAGAGATGACCGATCCTTTGAGTGGTCCTTTGTGGCCTTTGTGGGTCCAAGAACGGCTTGAGATTGCCTGTACAGACTAATTGGGACACCCCGGTTCGAATGGCGGTGGTCTCGTGATCGTGGGACCTTCCGTTCGGGAGCTACATCCGTTTTGGGCCGGAAAAGGGCTGTATCTCGGGAACGGAAGGTCGTAGAAACTCGGGGACAAGACAGGCGTGTTGCCCGTGGCCGAATTATGGTAGGCGGACGTTGGTTCCGAAGCTCTAAGACGCACGGTTCCAAAGTTATGAGGGGTGAAAGTGGGTCCCATTGGAATGAATGGGAATATGCGAAAAATCTTCAAAGTCCAGCCCTGACCGATCCTCTAATGGGCCTTTTCTAACCCTAACCAGCCCTGACTCATCCTCTAACCTTAACCATAGCCTGTCCCTGAACCCTAATCCTAACCTTAACCCTCAAATAGGGTTGTGTTTAGGCTTAGGGTTGTGGTTGTGGTTAGGGTTATGGGTCAGGTTGGGGTTCGGGTTCGGGTTCGGGTTCGGGTTCGGGTTAGGGTTAGGGTTAGGGTTAGGTATAAGGTTGATAACCACGATCGGTTAGGGTTAGGGTTAGGGTTAGGGTTAGGGTTAGGGTTAGGGTTAGGGTTAGGTATAAGGTTGATAACCACGATCGGTCATTGACCGATCCTCGACCGATCCTCTAAGTCAGTCATTTCTGGCCTTTCTGGGTACTACAAGTGGATGAGATTGAGTACACAGACTAATTGGGACACCCCGGTTCGAATGGCGGTGGTCTCGTGATCGTGGGAGCTTCCGTTCGGGAGCTACATCCGTTTTGGGGCGGAAACGGGCTGTATCTCTGGAACGGAAGGTCGTAGAAACTCGGGGACAAGACAGGCGTGTTGCCCGTGGCCGAATTATGGCAGGCGGATCTTGGTTTGGAAGCTCTAGGACGCACGGTTCCCGAGTTACAAAGGGTGAAAGGTCGTCCCATTGAAATGGATGGGAAATGCGAAAATTATTCAAAGTCCAGAGATGACCGATCCTTTGAGTGGTCCTTTGTGGCCTTTGTGGGTCCAAGAACGGCTTGAGATTGCCTGTACAGACTAATTGGGACACCCCGGTTCGAATGGCGGTGGTCTCGTGATCGTGGGACCTTCCGTTCGGGAGCTACATCCGTTTTGGGCCGGAAAAGGGCTGTATCTCGGGAACGGAAGGTCGTAGAAACTCGGGGACAAGACAGGCGTGTTGCCCGTGGCCGAATTATGGTAGGCGGACGTTGGTTCCGAAGCTCTAAGACGCACGGTTCCAAAGTTATGAGGGGTGAAAGTGGGTCCCATTGGAATGAATGGGAATATGCGAAAAATCTTCAAAGTCCAGCCCTGACCGATCCTCTAATGGGCCTTTTCTAACCCTAACCAGCCCTGACTCATCCTCTAACCTTAACCATAGCCTGTCCCTGAACCCTAATCCTAACCTTAACCCTCAAATAGGGTTGTGTTTAGGCTTAGGGTTGTGGTTGTGGTTAGGGTTATGGGTCAGGTTGGGGTTCGGGTTCGGGTTCGGGTTCGGGTTCGGGTTCGGGTTCGGGTTCGGGTTCGGGTTAGGGTTAGGGTTAGGGTTAGGGTTAGGGTTAGGGTTAGGGTTAGGGTTAGGGTTAGGGTTAGGTATAAGGTTGATAACCACGATCGGTCATTGACCGATCCTCGACCGATCCTCTAAGTCAGTCATTTCTGGCCTTTCTGGGTACTACAAGTGGATGAGATTGAGTACACAGACTAATTGGGACACCCCGGTTCGAATGGCGGTGGTCTCGTGATCGTGGGAGCTTCCGTTCGGGAGCTACATCCGTTTTGGGGCGGAAACGGGCTGTATCTCTGGAACGGAAGGTCGTAGAAACTCGGGGACAAGACAGGCGTGTTGCCCGTGGCCGAATTATGGCAGGCGGATCTTGGTTTGGAAGCTCTAGGACGCACGGTTCCCGAGTTACAAAGGGTGAAAGGTCGTCCCATTGAAATGGATGGGAAATGCGAAAATTATTCAAAGTCCAGAGATGACCGATCCTTTGAGTGGTCCTTTGTGGCCTTTGTGGGTCCAAGAACGGCTTGAGATTGCCTGTACAGACTAATTGGGACACCCCGGTTCGAATGGCGGTGGTCTCGTGATCGTGGGACCTTCCGTTCGGGAGCTACATCCGTTTTGGGTTAGGGTTAGGGTTAGGGTTAGGGTTAGGGTTAGGGTTAGGGTTAGGGTTAGGGTTAGGGTTAGGGTTAGGGTTAGGGTTAGGGTTAGGGTTAGGGTTAGGGTTAGGGTTAGGGTTAGGGTTAGGGTTAGGGTTAGGGTTAGGGTTAGGGTTAGGGTTAGGGTTAGGGTTAGGGTTAGGGTTAGGGTTAGGGTTAGGGTTAGGGTTAGGGTTAGGGTTAGGGTTAGGGTTAGGGTTAGGGTTAGGGTTAGGGTTAGGGTTAGGGTTAGGGTTAGGGTTAGGGTTAGGGTTAGGGTTAGGGTTAGGGTTAGGGTTAGGGTTAGGGTTAGGGTTAGGGTTAGGGTTAGGGTTAGGGTTAGGGTTAGGGTTAGGGTTAGGGTTAGGGTTAGGGTTAGGGTTAGGGTTAGGGTTAGGGTTAGGGTTAGGGTTAGGGTTAGGGTTAGGGTTAGGGTTAGGGTTAGGGTTAGGGTTAGGGTTAGGGTTAGGGTTAGGGTTAGGGTTAGGGTTAGGGTTAGGGTTAGGGTTAGGGTTAGGGTTAGGGTTAGGGTTAGGGTTAGGGTTAGGGTTAGGGTTAGGGTTAGGGTTAGGGTTAGGGTTAGGGTTAGGGTTAGGGTTAGGGTTAGGGTTAGGGTTAGGGTTAGGGTTAGGGTTAGGGTTAGGGTTAGGGTTAGGGTTAGGGTTAGGGTTAGGGTTAGGGTTAGGGTTAGGGTTAGGGTTAGGGTTAGGGTTAGGGTTAGGGTTAGGGTTAGGGTTAGGGTTAGGGTTAGGGTTAGGGTTAGGGTTAGGGTTAGGGTTAGGGTTAGGGTTAGGGTTAGGGTTAGGGTTAGGGTTAGGGTTAGGGTTAGGGTTAGGGTTAGGGTTAGGGTTAGGGTTAGGGTTAGGGTTAGGGTTAGGGTTAGGGTTAGGGTTAGGGTTAGGGTTAGGGTTAGGGTTAGGGTTAGGGTTAGGGTTAGGGTTAGGGTTAGGGTTAGGGTTAGGGTTAGGGTTAGGGTTAGGGTTAGGGTTAGGGTTAGGGTTAGGGTTAGGGTTAGGGTTAGGGTTAGGGTTAGGGTTAGGGTTAGGGTTAGGGTTAGGGTTAGGGTTAGGGTTAGGGTTAGGGTTAGGGTTAGGGTTAGGGTTAGGGTTAGGGTTAGGGTTAGGGTTAGGGTTAGGGTTAGGGTTAGGGTTAGGGTTAGGGTTAGGGTTAGGGTTAGGGTTAGGGTTAGGGTTAGGGTTAGGGTTAGGGTTAGGGTTAGGGTTAGGGTTAGGGTTAGGGTTAGGGTTAGGGTTAGGGTTAGGGTTAGGGTTAGGGTTAGGGTTAGGGTTAGGGTTAGGGTTAGGGTTAGGGTTAGGGTTAGGGTTAGGGTTAGGGTTAGGGTTAGGGTTAGGGTTAGGGTTAGGGTTAGGGTTAGGGTTAGGGTTAGGGTTAGGGTTAGGGTTAGGGTTAGGGTTAGGGTTAGGGTTAGGGTTAGGGTTAGGGTTAGGGTTAGGGTTAGGGTTAGGGTTAGGGTTAGGGTTAGGGTTAGGGTTAGGGTTAGGGTTAGGGTTAGGGTTAGGGTTAGGGTTAGGGTTAGGGTTAGGGTTAGGGTTAGGGTTAGGGTTAGGGTTAGGGTTAGGGTTAGGGTTAGGGTTAGGGTTAGGGTTAGGGTTAGGGTTAGGGTTAGGGTTAGGGTTAGGGTTAGGGTTAGGGTTAGGGTTAGGGTTAGGGTTAGGGTTAGGGTTAGGGTTAGGGTTAGGGTTAGGGTTAGGGTTAGGGTTAGGGTTAGGGTTAGGGTTAGGGTTAGGGTTAGGGTTAGGGTTAGGGTTAGGGTTAGGGTTAGGGTTAGGGTTAGGGTTAGGGTTAGGGTTAGGGTTAGGGTTAGGGTTAGGGTTAGGGTTAGGGTTAGGGTTAGGGTTAGGGTTAGGGTTAGGGTTAGGGTTAGGGTTAGGGTTAGGGTTAGGGTTAGGGTTAGGGTTAGGGTTAGGGTTAGGGTTAGGGTTAGGGTTAGGGTTAGGGTTAGGGTTAGGGTTAGGGTTAGGGTTAGGGTTAGGGTTAGGGTTAGGGTTAGGGTTAGGGTTAGGGTTAGGGTTAGGGTTAGGGTTAGGGTTAGGGTTAGGGTTAGGGTTAGGGTTAGGGTTAGGGTTAGGGTTAGGGTTAGGGTTAGGGTTAGGGTTAGGGTTAGGGTTAGGGTTAGGGTTAGGGTTAGGGTTAGGGTTAGGGTTAGGGTTAGGGTTAGGGTTAGGGTTAGGGTTAGGGTTAGGGTTAGGGTTAGGGTTAGGGTTAGGGTTAGGGTTAGGGTTAGGGTTAGGGTTAGGGTTAGGGTTAGGGTTAGGGTTAGGGTTAGGGTTAGGGTTAGGGTTAGGGTTAGGGTTAGGGTTAGGGTTAGGGTTAGGGTTAGGGTTAGGGTTAGGGTTAGGGTTAGGGTTAGGGTTAGGGTTAGGGTTAGGGTTAGGGTTAGGGTTAGGGTTAGGGTTAGGGTTAGGGTTAGGGTTAGGGTTAGGGTTAGGGTTAGGGTTAGGGTTAGGGTTAGGGTTAGGGTTAGGGTTAGGGTTAGGGTTAGGGTTAGGGTTAGGGTTAGGGTTAGGGTTAGGGTTAGGGTTAGGGTTAGGGTTAGGGTTAGGGTTAGGGTTAGGGTTAGGGTTAGGGTTAGGGTTAGGGTTAGGGTTAGGGTTAGGGTTAGGGTTAGGGTTAGGGTTAGGGTTAGGGTTAGGGTTAGGGTTAGGGTTAGGGTTAGGGTTAGGGTTAGGGTTAGGGTTAGGGTTAGGGTTAGGGTTAGGGTTAGGGTTAGGGTTAGGGTTAGGGTTAGGGTTAGGGTTAGGGTTAGGGTTAGGGTTAGGGTTAGGGTTAGGGTTAGGGTTAGGGTTAGGGTTAGGGTTAGGGTTAGGGTTAGGGTTAGGGTTAGGGTTAGGGTTAGGGTTAGGGTTAGGGTTAGGGTTAGGGTTAGGGTTAGGGTTAGGGTTAGGGTTAGGGTTAGGGTTAGGGTTAGGGTTAGGGTTAGGGTTAGGGTTAGGGTTAGGGTTAGGGTTAGGGTTAGGGTTAGGGTTAGGGTTAGGGTTAGGGTTAGGGTTAGGGTTAGGGTTAGGGTTAGGGTTAGGGTTAGGGTTAGGGTTAGGGTTAGGGTTAGGGTTAGGGTTAGGGTTAGGGTTAGGGTTAGGGTTAGGGTTAGGGTTAGGGTTAGGGTTAGGGTTAGGTTAGGGTTAGGGTTAGGTTAGGGTTAGGGTTAGGGTTAGGGTTAGGGTTAGGGTTAGGGTTAGGGTTAGGGTTAGGGTTAGGGTTAGGGTTAGGGTTAGGGTTAGGGTTAGGGTTAGGGTTAGGGTTAGGGTTAGGGTTAGGGTTAGGGTTAGGGTTAGGGTTAGGGTTAGGGTTAGGGTTAGGGTTAGGGTTAGGTTAGGGTTAGGGTTAGGGTTAGGGTTAGGGTAGGGTTAGGGTTAGGGTTAGGGTTAGGGTTAGGGGTTAGGGTTAGGGTTAGGTTAGGGTTAGGGTTAGGGGTTGGTTAGGGTTAGGGTTAGGGTTAGGGTTAGGGTAGGGTTAGGGTTTGGGTTAGGGTTAGGGTTAGGGTTAGGGTTAGGGTAGGTTAGGGGTGGGGTGTGGGGTGTGTGGGGTAGGGTTAGGGTAGGTTAGGGGTAGGGGTTGAGGGTTAG
>CM059305.1:0-32500 GCA_030340665.1 Neosalanx taihuensis
ACTAATCACCATTGCAAACACTAGTAAAACATAACACCACCTATACATAAATAGGGACCTACGGACCCTGCTCGGATATCATTTCCAATAAACACACAGACCTTACAATTACACCAACTTGATACATAACTGATACATACACTAAGGCCTACACATAAGTCAAACAGGTACAGACAGAAACACGAACCATAGAAAAAAGGACTACACCTAGGTAAAAATAAACAGTTCAACGGAGACACACATCTATCCACCTTGGCCTACCAAAAAGGTCTACACATACATATAGATTCTACATAAGGGATATAAATACTATTGACAGACTAGGGAAAACTGACAATGACAAAAGACCCACATACACAAGGGACTATCTCTAGTCCGAGATTGCAGTCCAATTAACACATACAACTTTACATCCACCATATAGCATGGATAACATATACACCAGGACACCGAGAACAAAAACATTGACTGGAATACATACACATTGACAGCCCATAGTGGGATCCCCAATCATATATATTAAAAAAAACCACAAGGAAGATAGGTAGGACCTTTAATAAACATTTATTTGAAAAATACACAAATAGACGTAGAAAGTACGAGAATTGATCCTAACTCACTGGATCCAGAACACAAAGACACATACACAGACATGTACACATACAAACATATAATTATATACACATAGATATAGCCAGACATTGACAAACTTATCAGACATTGACAACTTATCACAACACACACATAACCTTGGAGGCCCCTTCTAGACCTACAAACATCTATAGGTAAATTACACACTATCCACCAACTTAAATAAAACTGAACAGGGGACATTTACTTAACAGTATACTTATCCAAAAAGGCCCAGACCAACATCAAAGGCTTCGTTTTCCTAGAAAAAACGCAAAAGGAAAATCACAAAGTCAGACATTACAGCTACATATAGTACAACCTACCTGCAAAACCATTCGTGGTCTTAGGAGGACATCTAGTGGCGGAAAAAATGAACTACATCAATTGGAAAAAGAGGAGAAACCGGACCATTGTATCTTTAAACATACCAGAGAACTCGGGACAAATCTCCAGAATACAGTCCGAATGAAATACTACCCCCTCAAATTTTATACTTTATACAATACCTATCTTTTTAATTCCTTATTACCATTTTATACGGGTAGAACTCAATCAAGGGGACTAGACGACTGGACATTACCCCAACATGCAGAAACTGTTGGGGGAAGAGATACAACAATTAACACCCTAGGGAATTGGGTTCCCTCCTCACTCCCCTACTCACCTGGTGAGGTGGATGACACAGACCCTGGATTTAGGCCCACACCTCCACTACCTCCCACTTCTCAGATACTGGAAAACAGACATACTGAAACAACTCATAAACACAAACTGATAACCACCATCACTGACATCACTGATTCTACTTCATATCCACACATTGCAAACATTATGAAACAAACAACAAACATTTTCCATATTAGTTGGCCACTCACAGGTATTTTTCCCTTTTTTTATAAAAAAACACAAACTACACATTGGGAACAATTTCCTAATACTTACCTTTAGTCTTCCACCCTCCACCTGTAACGCAATATGACATTAATAAGGATCATACTGATATAGGAAACTATCATTACACTCATATACCTGGATCTTATGATAGCATCTCCACAATCATTAGCTTCCATAACCTTGAACATCCTGATTACAAACATACATCTCCCCCTTACCTTATTTTCCTTTTTTTTCTCTCCTTCCCTCCTCTTCTTCCCCCTAGATAGGAACATATACAAACACAATACAAACATATACTTACCCCTCTTCTCTCCCCACTCCATCTCTCTTACACATAGTCTAAAAACTTGAACACATAGGATTTGACTGACTCCATTACACACACCAAACATTTTAGCTACCATGAGGAAACTAACTAAGGAAACCTCCCCTTCCTTTATTGTACTGGGAGTACTACTTAGAATTCAAACAGACCTATCACATCCCTCACCCATGGTCACAACCAATCAGCTGCCAAGTTCTCATCCAGGACTAGCCAACAGGTAACATCTTGGCCAATCACAGCACTACACACACCCTGCCAGGAAGAGGGGCAATGCCCCCTCCCACTGGCAGTTAGTATATAACAAGCAGTGCGTTCTCAGATAGCCCATCTCCCCTGATGAAGCAGCATATACTGCGAAACGTCGGGTTTTAAATCTCCTTTATCGCATCCTTGGCTTTTATTCTTGTTGTTGGTTTTATATTTTGCCTTTTAAACAAGATTTTAACATTAAAGTTGAATTCTTTTAAAGTCAGCAGAGGGGAGGGCCCCTCCCTAATTTTGACTGTTCCTTGGTTCTCTGTGCTGGTGGGCTTTTAACTGTCCTCCGAAAGACCCTTGCCCTGCAGGCCCGGGCCTAGCCTCAAGAAGGACTCCAAGAATTGTCCTTCCCTTTTCCCCTGGACTATTTCCCCTGGGGACCTTTGCTGGACCGGGACTTGCTACATACCACCACAAGGGACACGGGAGGACTGGTATACAGCGCACACCGGAGAAGCCGCCCTGAGCAGACAACAACTGGGACCCACCATCCACCCGGTCTAAGGTAGGGGCCCTTGCTGGTCAGCTCTCATAACCTGTCACTGCTGTCCAGCTTTATTCCCTCAGCTGACTTTAGGTAAAAATGCAGCCCTCAAGGATAAATCCAACGGTGCGCTGGAGACTAGGAGAGCGCACTGACCCTTTTAGAAATAGCAGACCACCCCTTCTACATCCACCCCCGCTCCTCAGCCTTCCTTTCCGATACCCACAAACACCTCGACCACACACTCCCTGGCACCATACACACCCTCATCACTTTCCACACCACCTGGCACCTAGACATAACAGCCACCATTACCAGAACATTAACTTACAACACACATACCCACACTATAGACCACCACACTACACTCAGACACCTTATCACCATACTAACATCCAACCACCCTTAAGACATATGCCACACACACGTACATACACTCACACATCAAACACCCATACACGCATCCCACACACAACCACTCGCATCCATAACAGTCACCTCAACTCCCAGACATCCAACACTAACACACACAACACCCACCTCAACACCCACACGTCCAACACACACACACCCAACACCACCACCCACAACACCTCTACACATAGACCCACAACACAATCTGGACAGACTACTACACACACAGGGCAGGCCCCGGATGACATCACCAGACAGACAGCCAAACTATACCTCAAACTCATACAGGCAGTACACCACAAGGAAATAATTGACACATCCATTTTACATAACACACACCCAAGAGGCATGGCACGCCAAATCTTACGCCTCACCTCCTTCATCAGACCCTCCTCACCCACAGATGTCACTTCAGCAGCAGTCAGCAAGAACACAACACTCTGGATGAACAATAACCTCATCATCCTGCAGACACACTATAACACCACCATTCACACCCTCACACACACGGCTCCAACCCCCAACCCTACAGCAGTAAATATAGCATTGGGCTGGGCGAGGAAGAAATATAGCCATAACTTAACGGACAACACTATTGATACATTTAACACACTGATACAGGTACCCACAAACAATGGGCCCTCACCAACACCCACCACTTCCTCACCCATACCCACAGATAAAACACTCAGACATAGAACATACGCAGATATACTGAAGACACGCACACATACAGTACCACCACCACCCCCTCCTCTTGACATCCCAACGAGAACGGCCCCACAGGTGCACTCCAACATCATTACCACACAGGCCCTCATACACACACACCACACCATAGCACATCCACTCACCCAACGGCTATCACGATCAGGCAGAACAGCAACCCACACCCCTCAAGCATCCCATACAGAGGACATTACAGTACACACAGAGGCACAAGACACACACACACCACACAGAACGAGGACAGACTCAACTCTTCTCAACACAGAGGATATTCCCACAACAACGGACAACATAACACATACAACAACCAACACAACACACATCACGGAAACACCTACATCCACACCATACAGACCTACCACTGACATACCTACCTCCATCACACCTACCTGCAGTACACCTACAACCACCACCTCTGTGAGCACCGTACTTACCTGCACCACACCCATCTCCAACACACACTCTTCTGTCATACCCATAGCCACCACAGTAACCATCACCGCACCCACTGTTAGGGAACTTACCTCCACGATGCCTACCGCCGCCACCTTCTTACCCTCTCCGACCATCAAGACAACATCCATGGACCCCGAGGAGGAAAGGGACCCGGCCCTGAAAGTCCAGTTCGCCACCAGCACATCACCCCCTACACCACAACCCCACCTGCGAAACACACATATAGTCCCAGACACGTCACCCCACAACACCAGTACTTCACCCCCTTACAATTTAGAGTTATCCCCCGAATTTCCACCCCTCCCTAGCAATCCACCTTCCTATAAATACACCCTGTCCCTAGGTCCCCGAGCACCCCACATCCCTATCCAAGCCTCCACCACTTCTAGAGCTCCCCCACCTTCCATCCTGAGAACCCCTCGGTCACTTACGACACGACCCCTCACACAAGTGCATTTCAAGAAGCACACCCACTCCCCTCTCCACACACTCCCTCACCCTCCAGATACAGACGTACATTCCCCCATAGGCCCCCCCCACACCCCTGGTCCTGCGTCCCCAACCTTTCATACACACAACCATCCTCATTCCCCGACAATAACACCTTTATGTTTTTCCCCCATAGGTGGTGATGGTGAGGGGAGCCCTACAAAACATGGGCCCCTGATGGAGGAGGGTGTGACAATGATGAGAGTGCAAACACAGGGAGAACCTTCCCGCCATCATGCCTCCTCTGAGCCCTCCTCTGTCTACCCTAACAAGGGGCCTATGATGGGCTCCCTAAAATCCATCACCACAACACATAGACCCCCGACAATGAACCTGATTCCACAGAAGATCCTATCCCCCTCACTCCCTTCCTTCACTCCCCCTTCCCCCCTGCAGCCACCCACATTATATAAACCATTTATGCACCCCCCACACCCGCAACGGAAAGTGGCGAACTGGACCATTAAGGGCCGAAAGCCACACCTCTTCCTGGGGGACTCCAATTTCAGAAGAATACCCCCCTTCAAGAACCCGGACATCCAAGTGGACGGCTACCCAGGAGCTACATTCTACCACTTCCTGAAGATCCTGGAGAAGACTGATGTCCACCCACACACTCACACCGTGGTCCTCTCGGTGGGCATCAACTGCAAAGACAACGACCCTACACAAACATCCCAGAAGCAGATACACTCCATGTACCGCCAGGCCCAGACCACCTTTCCCAACGCCACCATATACATCCCTGTCATTCATCACTCCCCTTCCCTCACTACTGACCAGAAAAATAACATCCGATACATGAACAAAGTCATCACCACACACTTCCCCACCCTATTCGAGATCCACCAGGACACTTTCCACACAGGCCTTGACAAAATCCATTGGACTCCGGAAACAGCAAGAGACATATTTTTACATTGGTGCGCACAGTTAAATTTGTAATCTCCTGTACCCAAACCCTGGACACCCCCTCCTCCTCCCCTCCCTTACCCCCCTCCTCCTTCCCTCTCTCCTTTGCCCCTCCCTGCCGGCCTCCTCCCCCACCCCCCCAACACTTGGCCCCTTGCCCCTTCTCCTCCTCCTCCTCCTTCCCCTCCATCCCCCCTCCTCCCCTCCTCCCCTCTCCCCCTCCCCCCTCTCCAAAACCCCCCCCTCCCCTCCAGCCCCCCACCCTTCTCTCCTCCTTCCCTTGTCCTCTCCCTTCTTCCTTTCCCTCTCCACCTCCGCTCCCTTCCCTCTCCCTCCCTGTCCCCTCCCCCGCTCCCCTTTCGCCCCCTTCCCTCCCCCCCTCCTCCTCCCCCCCTCCCTCTTCTCTCCTTCTTCATCCCCCACCTTCTCCTCTATACCCCCTTTGCCCTCCTTCCCCATTTTCTCCCCCCCTCCCCCCTCTCTACTCTCTGCCCCCTACCATTCCTCGCCCTCCTAGCCCCCCCCCATCCCCCTCCCCCACCCCCTCCCACCTCCTTACCATGCCACCTCCCCCCTTCCCTTCCTTTCCCTTCTTCTCCCCCAGTGCTTCCCCCTCCCCTTCCCTCCCTCCCCCTCCCCCCCTCCCCCCTCCCTCACTCTCCCCTCTTCCCTCTGCCTCTCCCCCTCCCACCCATCCCCCCCGCAATGCACTGCCACCAGACTCCAACATTATGAATCTTTCACGCACATTTCACCTTACACCCCCACAGGTACAACTACTGGAAAAAGGACTTACTTTCATCCCCCGCCCCAATAAATTCAACCGGGAGGAACTTCAAAGGGATCTACACCAATACCACCGACGACTAAAAATTAGGGACTACTTTGACTATACTGACAGAGACCACCACCTTCCGTTTACCCACCCCTCCACCTGGGAACCTGGGATCACCCAGGTTGACCCTCACATACAATCCCTCATCAAGACGGACCGACGGACCTTACATCACCATAATGTACACATAGACAGACCAGATAATCTTACAACTACCCTCAGACAAGCACTACATACACTTAAAAGCAACCCACACATAGTCATCAAACCAGCAGACAAAGGTTCAAAAATTGTTATATTAGATAACCATCAATACATTTTTGAGGCAAATAGACAGTTATCCAACCCCATACATTACCGACCCATTAGAGACTCCATACAACCACAGACCCAAAGGAGACTAAGGACCATCATCAGTTCACTCTACGACAGACGCCTCATCACCGCCAGACAACGTGACTATCTGTATGGACCAGACACCCCACGACAAAGACTCTTTTACTTACTGCCAAAAATCCACAAGGAACCTGAGACTTGGACTATTCCCTTTGAAGTTCCTCCTGGCAGACCCATAGTATCAGATTGTAACAGTGAATCATACAATATCGCCGAATACATTGATCACTACATCAACCCCCTTTCCACCCGTCACCCCAGCTATCTCAAGGACACATATCACTTCCTACACGTCCTTCAATCCGTCACAGTCCCCTTACATGCACACATCTTCACCATTGATATAGACAGCCTGTACACCAACATTAACACAACTATGGGTGTACAGGCTGTCAGATCTATTTTTCAGACATACCCGGACCCCACCAGACCCTCAGCAGACATATTGGAACTTTTACAAATTAGTTTAGAAAATAATGATTTTTTATTTAACAATAAACACTACCTTCAGATACAAGGAACAGCCATGGGTAAAAAGTTTGCCCCAGCATACGCTAACATCTACATGGCTGAGTGGGAGAGAGAAGCATTGGCCAAATGTCCCTTACAACCAACACTATATTACAGATATTTAGACGACATCATAGGAATTTGGCCTCATGACATAACACACTTCGATAAATTCATACACATACTGAACACCCATCACCCGGCCATTACAGTAAAATACCTCATCCATCCACAACAAGTTCATTTCCTTGACACCACGGTTTTTTTTCAACAGATAAATGCTACACATAAGGCCCCACTGACACAAGTTTATTTTAAACCAACAGACACTCACGCCCTCCTACATAAGCACAGTTATCACCCCAAGCATACATTTGCCGGGATTGTAAAATCCCAAATAATTCGGTTTCATAGAATATCCTCCCGGCGGGAGGATTTACACATAGCCATCAAAATTCTGTTTGCAGCCCTCCGCAAGAGAGGTTATTCAAAACGCTTCCTCCGCACCATCAAATACACCACCTTGGCCAGCCTCTCTCCTACTCAGCCCCCATCGCCTACCACACACACTCCCCACATTCCCTCCCAGGACCACTACCCCCCTCCCTCTCTACCTGCCCCTCCCGCCGTTCCTCCTTTC
The DNA here is from genome assembly GCA_030340665.1 of Neosalanx taihuensis. NCBI lineage: Eukaryota > Metazoa > Chordata > Actinopteri > Osmeriformes > Salangidae > Neosalanx > Neosalanx taihuensis. Next base: position 7,979 of record CM059305.1, read on the forward strand.
CCCCCCCCCCCTCCCCCCCTCCCCCTCCCCCCCACCCCTCCGGGCCTCCCTCTCCTTTTACCCTCTTCCCTTTGTCCCCCCCCCCCCGCCCCACTCCCCCTCCCCTTCCCCAGTTCTTCCTCTCCCCCCTCCCTTCCCCTTCCTGCCCCCCCACCTACCCTCCCCCCTTTTTCTCCCTTGACCTCTGACCCTCCCCTCCCACCCCATCATTCCCTCCCCATTCCCTCTTCTTTTCCACCCTCCCCCCTGCCCCCCCCCCTCCCCTCCCACCCTTCTTTTCCCCTTTCTCCTCCCCCCCTCCTTCCCCCCCCCCCCTCCCCCCCTCCTCCCTCCCACCCCGCACGACCCAAGATCTTTCACTATTTCCCTATTTTCTCCTCTTCCTCCCTACCCAAACCCCCACCCCCCCCCAGATCCCTCACTAACCCTTACTACCCCACACCTAAGCCCAGCAACCCTCAGCTAAACCTTAGCTCTAACCCCCCTCTCCCTACTCTCAATCCCACCCCCCACTCTAACCCCAACCACCCCCAACACTTACCTAAACCCAACCCCCCCCTTCCTGTGGCTACCCCCCCTCTCTTAACATCTCACCCCACGAGCCCCCCTCTACCTAACCTCAACCTTACCCCCACCCCCCACTCTAACCCTAACCACCCCCAACACTTACCTAAACCCAACCCCCCCCTTACTGCAACTAACCCCTTCCTCTTAACATCTCACCCCACAAGCCCCCCTCTACCTAACCTTAACCTTACCCCCGCCCCCCACTCTAACCCTAACCACCCCCAACACTTGCCTAAACCCAACCCCCCCCCTCCTGTGGCTACCCCCTTCCTTTTTACATCTCACCCCACGAGCCCCCCTCTACCTAACCCTAACTTTACCCCCACCCTCCACCCTAACCTTAACCACACCCAACCCTTACCTAACCAAAACCCCCCCTTCCCCCTCCCCCTCACTGCCCTAACTAAACACAACCCTATCTCTAACCCACTCCCCATGTCAACCTTCAACTTCACGGGGACCCTCCCTACCCTCCCCTCTAACCCCAACCACCTAGATTCCCCCTTCCTCCCCCCCTTTACCCTCCCCCCTGCGGACACCCTCCCCTTCCCCACATACCCTTCCCTCCTTCCTTCCCTTCCTTCTCCTCCTCCCCCCCTCCCCTCTCCCTTGCCCTCTTCTCTCCCCCTCCCCCCTTCCCCATCTTCCCCTTCTCCTCCCCTACCCACCCCCCCCTCCTTCCCTGACCGAACCCCCTTCTCTCCTCCTCCCTTGCTCCCTATTTCTTCTCCCTCCTTCCCCCTTCCCTCCCACCTTTCCTCCTCCCCTCTCCCACCCACCAATTCTCGTTACTTCCCCATTTTCCTCCCCTCTTCCCGTTCCAGACCCTGCCCAATCCCTTCCACCAACCTCCCCGACCCCCCATCTGTCCTAAACCATCCCCAATCACTTACCTTTGACCTGACCCCTCACCCTAACCTTAACCATTTCAAACCCCCACCTAAACCTAACACCTCCCTCCCCCACCCCACTCACCCCACCAACTCCCTTTCCTGTAACCTCAAGCCTGACCCCACCTCCCATTCAAACCCCAACCACCCCCAACCCTGGCCAATTCAGAACCCCCTTTCCTTCCCTCCCCCACACTCCCCTGCCCCACACTCCCAGACACCACAACCCTCCCATGAAATCATCCCCTTAGTCACCACCTTTTCTCACACCACGCGTCCTTTACAACAGGCCTTCAAACTGAACTTCACCAGGACACAGCAGAAACACCCCCCACTGGCCCCCCACCGGTTCATCTCAGCGTATAGAAAAAATAAAAGCATAAAAGACATCCTCATCCACTCAACCTTCAGCACCATGCCCCCCCCCCCGGTCAAACCCCACACATTACACTACAGACACAGACAATACATTACGAACCCCCATAGTACTCCCATTACATCAGCACCGGTCTCCCACAACCTCACCTTACAGTCATCGAATGTCATTTACATTATCACCTGCACATACTGTAATAAACACTACATAGGTGAGACGGGCTCCACGGGTGACATTAGGCTCAGACAACATTTATATAACATCTCACGGGCACATCTGGACACCACACTGGTCAGACACTTTCAACACCATCCGGTCACCCACCTGATCTTCACGGCAGTAGAGTCAGGTGCAGGATGGACCGTAGGTCAGCGGAGACATAGGGAAAGACACTGGATCTCCACCCTGAACACCATTGCACCACAGGGCCTCAACGAGAGACTGGGGTAGCCAGATCTCTCGTTGGGGAACCTCCGGAAAACCCTCCCAAAACCCCAAACCCAACCCCCCCCCCCCCCCCCCCCCCCCGGCCACCCACACCCCCCTGGCCACTCACAACCCCTCAAAAACAAAAAACCCCCCCAAAACCCCCCCCCCCTTCTTTTTCCCTTCCTTCCCCCCCCCCCCCCCCCCCCCCCCATTACACTCCGCTCACTTTTGCATACCCACAGCCACACATTCCCTATATCACCTTACATGAAGGTAGGCCAACACCTCAGTAGGCCCGTGCATATAAAGACCACCCAGTGTCCCCCTCACCCTAACCCAACCCCATCCCTAACCCTGCCTGAGCCACTGGGATTATTGTTGTCCTACCATCTCTCTCACACACACATTGTACACACATATACACACCACCTATCCCCCTCCTATACATATTATTACACCGACCCAACTATCTTCACTGACCAGTTGATGCCCACTGAGAGACCTTTTTCATGGGAGACTACAAGACCAACTACAATCAACAAATCCTTCCTACAGCTCAGAGTGGTATTCTCTGTCACCACCCTGCCTGGGACCCAGCAGCCCTTCTCCCTGTCCCTTTCTCCTATGCATCCCTCTGACCTCCCTGTTGTCTCCCTCCTTCCTTTTCTTTCCTCTCCCTTTTTTTTCCTCCCTCCCCCCCCCCCCCTCCCCCCCCCCTCTTTTTCTCTTTCTTTTAAATACGGTACACTGTAAAATATAATGCATATAACTGTTTATGTTGAGTATGGATGCAACCACAATTCTACTGTCCTTTGTCTTCCCTATGGCACTCAGACATATCACACCACTCATACCAACTCTGATACACAATATAGAATACACATATCCATATTTATACAAACACCTTTAATACAAATCTCCAGTTCACCTCACATAGGAACACAATATACAACATAACTCATGAACACTGAAATACCCATACACCCTCACCCTGATACACAAAGTTTTATCTACTTACACATACACATACACTACACTTCCTACTCCAGATCCAAACATACCTTCAAACGGAGGTGGGTCAGGCAAGTTAAGGAATTACATTAGAAAAAGACATATATACACACACATAGACCCACAGATACACTACAGACAGACACATAGACTAAGACTGATCAAGGACATACACATACCATTAACTGAAGGACTATCTCTACCCCGAGAGCACAGTCTAACAGAACACATCCACATAAAATACAAACACATTTACCTCACCTCTCATATATACTAATCACCATTGCAAACACTAGTAAAACATAACACCACCTATACATAAATAGGGACCTACGGACCCTGCTCGGATATCATTTCCAATAAACACACAGACCTTACAATTACACCAACTTGATACATAACTGATACATACACTAAGGCCTACACATAAGTCAAACAGGTACAGACAGAAACACGAACCATAGAAAAAAGGACTACACCTAGGTAAAAATAAACAGTTCAACGGAGACACACATCTATCCACCTTGGCCTACCAAAAAGGTCTACACATACATATAGATTCTACATAAGGGATATAAATACTATTGACAGACTAGGGAAAACTGACAATGACAAAAGACCCACATACACAAGGGACTATCTCTAGTCCGAGATTGCAGTCCAATTAACACATACAACTTTACATCCACCATATAGCATGGATAACATATACACCAGGACACCGAGAACAAAAACATTGACTGGAATACATACACATTGACAGCCCATAGTGGGATCCCCAATCATATATATTAAAAAAAACCACAAGGAAGATAGGTAGGACCTTTAATAAACATTTATTTGAAAAATACACAAATAGACGTAGAAAGTACGAGAATTGATCCTAACTCACTGGATCCAGAACACAAAGACACATACACAGACATGTACACATACAAACATATAATTATATACACATAGATATAGCCAGACATTGACAAACTTATCAGACATTGACAACTTATCACAACACACACATAACCTTGGAGGCCCCTTCTAGACCTACAAACATCTATAGGTAAATTACACACTATCCACCAACTTAAATAAAACTGAACAGGGGACATTTACTTAACAGTATACTTATCCAAAAAGGCCCAGACCAACATCAAAGGCTTCGTTTTCCTAGAAAAAACGCAAAAGGAAAATCACAAAGTCAGACATTACAGCTACATATAGTACAACCTACCTGCAAAACCATTCGTGGTCTTAGGAGGACATCTAGTGGCGGAAAAAATGAACTACATCAATTGGAAAAAGAGGAGAAACCGGACCATTGTATCTTTAAACATACCAGAGAACTCGGGACAAATCTCCAGAATACAGTCCGAATGAAATACTACCCCCTCAAATTTTATACTTTATACAATACCTATCTTTTTAATTCCTTATTACCATTTTATACGGGTAGAACTCAATCAAGGGGACTAGACGACTGGACATTACCCCAACATGCAGAAACTGTTGGGGGAAGAGATACAACAATTAACACCCTAGGGAATTGGGTTCCCTCCTCACTCCCCTACTCACCTGGTGAGGTGGATGACACAGACCCTGGATTTAGGCCCACACCTCCACTACCTCCCACTTCTCAGATACTGGAAAACAGACATACTGAAACAACTCATAAACACAAACTGATAACCACCATCACTGACATCACTGATTCTACTTCATATCCACACATTGCAAACATTATGAAACAAACAACAAACATTTTCCATATTAGTTGGCCACTCACAGGTATTTTTCCCTTTTTTTATAAAAAAACACAAACTACACATTGGGAACAATTTCCTAATACTTACCTTTAGTCTTCCACCCTCCACCTGTAACGCAATATGACATTAATAAGGATCATACTGATATAGGAAACTATCATTACACTCATATACCTGGATCTTATGATAGCATCTCCACAATCATTAGCTTCCATAACCTTGAACATCCTGATTACAAACATACATCTCCCCCTTACCTTATTTTCCTTTTTTTTCTCTCCTTCCCTCCTCTTCTTCCCCCTAGATAGGAACATATACAAACACAATACAAACATATACTTACCCCTCTTCTCTCCCCACTCCATCTCTCTTACACATAGTCTAAAAACTTGAACACATAGGATTTGACTGACTCCATTACACACACCAAACATTTTAGCTACCATGAGGAAACTAACTAAGGAAACCTCCCCTTCCTTTATTGTACTGGGAGTACTACTTAGAATTCAAACAGACCTATCACATCCCTCACCCATGGTCACAACCAATCAGCTGCCAAGTTCTCATCCAGGACTAGCCAACAGGTAACATCTTGGCCAATCACAGCACTACACACACCCTGCCAGGAAGAGGGGCAATGCCCCCTCCCACTGGCAGTTAGTATATAACAAGCAGTGCGTTCTCAGATAGCCCATCTCCCCTGATGAAGCAGCATATACTGCGAAACGTCGGGTTTTAAATCTCCTTTATCGCATCCTTGGCTTTTATTCTTGTTGTTGATTTTATATTTTGCCTTTTAAACAAGATTTTAACATTAAAGTTGAATTCTTTTAAAGTCAGCAGAGGGGAGGGCCCCTCCCTAATTTTGACTGTTCCTTGGTTCTCTGTGCTGGTGGGCTTTTAACTGTCCTCCGAAAGACCCTTGCCCTGCAGGCCCGGGCCTAGCCTCAAGAAGGACTCCAAGAATTGTCCTTCCCTTTTCCCCTGGACTATTTCCCCTGGGGACCTTTGCTGGACCGGGACTTGCTACATACCACCACAAGGGACACGGGAGGACTGGTATACAGCGCACACCGGAGAAGCCGCCCTGAGCAGACAACAACTGGGACCCACCATCCACCCGGTCTAAGGTAGGGGCCCTTGCTGGTCAGCTCTCATAACCTGTCACTGCTGTCCAGCTTTATTCCCTCAGCTGACTTTAGGTAAAAATGCAGCCCTCAAGGATAAATCCAACGGTGCGCTGGAGACTAGGAGAGCGCACTGACCCTTTTAGAAATAGCAGACCACCCCTTCTACATCCACCCCCGCTCCTCAGCCTTCCTTTCCGATACCCACAAACACCTCGACCACACACTCCCTGGCACCATACACACCCTCATCACTTTCCACACCACCTGGCACCTAGACATAACAGCCACCATTACCAGAACATTAACTTACAACACACATACCCACACTATAGACCACCACACTACACTCAGACACCTTATCACCATACTAACATCCAACCACCCTTAAGACATATGCCACACACACGTACATACACTCACACATCAAACACCCATACACGCATCCCACACACAACCACTCGCATCCATAACAGTCACCTCAACTCCCAGACATCCAACACTAACACACACAACACCCACCTCAACACCCACACGTCCAACACACACACACCCAACACCACCACCCACAACACCTCTACACATAGACCCACAACACAATCTGGACAGACTACTACACACACAGGGCAGGCCCCGGATGACATCACCAGACAGACAGCCAAACTATACCTCAAACTCATACAGGCAGTACACCACAAGGAAATAATTGACACATCCATTTTACATAACACACACCCAAGAGGCATGGCACGCCAAATCTTACGCCTCACCTCCTTCATCAGACCCTCCTCACCCACAGATGTCACTTCAGCAGCAGTCAGCAAGAACACAACACTCTGGATGAACAATAACCTCATCATCCTGCAGACACACTATAACACCACCATTCACACCCTCACACACACGGCTCCAACCCCCAACCCTACAGCAGTAAATATAGCATTGGGCTGGGCGAGGAAGAAATATAGCCATAACTTAACGGACAACACTATTGATACATTTAACACACTGATACAGGTACCCACAAACAATGGGCCCTCACCAACACCCACCACTTCCTCACCCATACCCACAGATAAAACACTCAGACATAGAACATACGCAGATATACTGAAGACACGCACACATACAGTACCACCACCACCCCCTCCTCTTGACATCCCAACGAGAACGGCCCCACAGGTGCACTCCAACATCATTACCACACAGGCCCTCATACACACACACCACACCATAGCACATCCACTCACCCAACGGCTATCACGATCAGGCAGAACAGCAACCCACACCCCTCAAGCATCCCATACAGAGGACATTACAGTACACACAGAGGCACAAGACACACACACACCACACAGAACGAGGACAGACTCAACTCTTCTCAACACAGAGGATATTCCCACAACAACGGACAACATAACACATACAACAACCAACACAACACACATCACGGAAACACCTACATCCACACCATACAGACCTACCACTGACATACCTACCTCCATCACACCTACCTGCAGTACACCTACAACCACCACCTCTGTGAGCACCGTACTTACCTGCACCACACCCATCTCCAACACACACTCTTCTGTCATACCCATAGCCACCACAGTAACCATCACCGCACCCACTGTTAGGGAACTTACCTCCACGATGCCTACCGCCGCCACCTTCTTACCCTCTCCGACCATCAAGACAACATCCATGGACCCCGAGGAGGAAAGGGACCCGGCCCTGAAAGTCCAGTTCGCCACCAGCACATCACCCCCTACACCACAACCCCACCTGCGAAACACACATATAGTCCCAGACACGTCACCCCACAACACCAGTACTTCACCCCCTTACAATTTAGAGTTATCCCCCGAATTTCCACCCCTCCCTAGCAATCCACCTTCCTATAAATACACCCTGTCCCTAGGTCCCCGAGCACCCCACATCCCTATCCAAGCCTCCACCACTTCTAGAGCTCCCCCACCTTCCATCCTGAGAACCCCTCGGTCACTTACGACACGACCCCTCACACAAGTGCATTTCAAGAAGCACACCCACTCCCCTCTCCACACACTCCCTCACCCTCCAGATACAGACGTACATTCCCCCATAGGCCCCCCCCACACCCCTGGTCCTGCGTCCCCAACCTTTCATACACACAACCATCCTCATTCCCCGACAATAACACCTTTATGTTTTTCCCCCATAGGTGGTGATGGTGAGGGGAGCCCTACAAAACATGGGCCCCTGATGGAGGAGGGTGTGACAATGATGAGAGTGCAAACACAGGGAGAACCTTCCCGCCATCATGCCTCCTCTGAGCCCTCCTCTGTCTACCCTAACAAGGGGCCTATGATGGGCTCCCTAAAATCCATCACCACAACACATAGACCCCCGACAATGAACCTGATTCCACAGAAGATCCTATCCCCCTCACTCCCTTCCTTCACTCCCCCTTCCCCCCTGCAGCCACCCACATTATATAAACCATTTATGCACCCCCCACACCCGCAACGGAAAGTGGCGAACTGGACCATTAAGGGCCGAAAGCCACACCTCTTCCTGGGGGACTCCAATTTCAGAAGAATACCCCCCTTCAAGAACCCGGACATCCAAGTGGACGGCTACCCAGGAGCTACATTCTACCACTTCCTGAAGATCCTGGAGAAGACTGATGTCCACCCACACACTCACACCGTGGTCCTCTCGGTGGGCATCAACTGCAAAGACAACGACCCTACACAAACATCCCAGAAGCAGATACACTCCATGTACCGCCAGGCCCAGACCACCTTTCCCAACGCCACCATATACATCCCTGTCATTCATCACTCCCCTTCCCTCACTACTGACCAGAAAAATAACATCCGATACATGAACAAAGTCATCACCACACACTTCCCCACCCTATTCGAGATCCACCAGGACACTTTCCACACAGGCCTTGACAAAATCCATTGGACTCCGGAAACAGCAAGAGACATATTTTTACATTGGTGCGCACAGTTAAATTTGTAATCTCCTGTACCCAAACCCTGGACACCCCCTCCTCCTCCCCTCCCTTACCCCCCTCCTCCTTCCCTCTCTCCTTTGCCCCTCCCTGCCGGCCTCCTCCCCCACCCCCCCAACACTTGGCCCCTTGCCCCTTCTCCTCCTCCTCCTCCTTCCCCTCCATCCCCCCTCCTCCCCTCCTCCCCTCTCCCCCTCCCCCCTCTCCAAAACCCCCCCCTCCCCTCCAGCCCCCCACCCTTCTCTCCTCCTTCCCTTGTCCTCTCCCTTCTTCCTTTCCCTCTCCACCTCCGCTCCCTTCCCTCTCCCTCCCTGTCCCCTCCCCCGCTCCCCTTTCGCCCCCTTCCCTCCCCCCCTCCTCCTCCCCCCCTCCCTCTTCTCTCCTTCTTCATCCCCCACCTTCTCCTCTATACCCCCTTTGCCCTCCTTCCCCATTTTCTCCCCCCCTCCCCCCTCTCTACTCTCTGCCCCCTACCATTCCTCGCCCTCCTAGCCCCCCCCCATCCCCCTCCCCCACCCCCTCCCACCTCCTTACCATGCCACCTCCCCCCTTCCCTTCCTTTCCCTTCTTCTCCCCCAGTGCTTCCCCCTCCCCTTCCCTCCCTCCCCCTCCCCCCCTCCCCCCTCCCTCACTCTCCCCTCTTCCCTCTGCCTCTCCCCCTCCCACCCATCCCCCCCGCAATGCACTGCCACCAGACTCCAACATTATGAATCTTTCACGCACATTTCACCTTACACCCCCACAGGTACAACTACTGGAAAAAGGACTTACTTTCATCCCCCGCCCCAATAAATTCAACCGGGAGGAACTTCAAAGGGATCTACACCAATACCACCGACGACTAAAAATTAGGGACTACTTTGACTATACTGACAGAGACCACCACCTTCCGTTTACCCACCCCTCCACCTGGGAACCTGGGATCACCCAGGTTGACCCTCACATACAATCCCTCATCAAGACGGACCGACGGACCTTACATCACCATAATGTACACATAGACAGACCAGATAATCTTACAACTACCCTCAGACAAGCACTACATACACTTAAAAGCAACCCACACATAGTCATCAAACCAGCAGACAAAGGTTCAAAAATTGTTATATTAGATAACCATCAATACATTTTTGAGGCAAATAGACAGTTATCCAACCCCATACATTACCGACCCATTAGAGACTCCATACAACCACAGACCCAAAGGAGACTAAGGACCATCATCAGTTCACTCTACGACAGACGCCTCATCACCGCCAGACAACGTGACTATCTGTATGGACCAGACACCCCACGACAAAGACTCTTTTACTTACTGCCAAAAATCCACAAGGAACCTGAGACTTGGACTATTCCCTTTGAAGTTCCTCCTGGCAGACCCATAGTATCAGATTGTAACAGTGAATCATACAATATCGCCGAATACATTGATCACTACATCAACCCCCTTTCCACCCGTCACCCCAGCTATCTCAAGGACACATATCACTTCCTACACGTCCTTCAATCCGTCACAGTCCCCTTACATGCACACATCTTCACCATTGATATAGACAGCCTGTACACCAACATTAACACAACTATGGGTGTACAGGCTGTCAGATCTATTTTTCAGACATACCCGGACCCCACCAGACCCTCAGCAGACATATTGGAACTTTTACAAATTAGTTTAGAAAATAATGATTTTTTATTTAACAATAAACACTACCTTCAGATACAAGGAACAGCCATGGGTAAAAAGTTTGCCCCAGCATACGCTAACATCTACATGGCTGAGTGGGAGAGAGAAGCATTGGCCAAATGTCCCTTACAACCAACACTATATTACAGATATTTAGACGACATCATAGGAATTTGGCCTCATGACATAACACACTTCGATAAATTCATACACATACTGAACACCCATCACCCGGCCATTACAGTAAAATACCTCATCCATCCACAACAAGTTCATTTCCTTGACACCACGGTTTTTTTTCAACAGATAAATGCTACACATAAGGCCCCACTGACACAAGTTTATTTTAAACCAACAGACACTCACGCCCTCCTACATAAGCACAGTTATCACCCCAAGCATACATTTGCCGGGATTGTAAAATCCCAAATAATTCGGTTTCATAGAATATCCTCCCGGCGGGAGGATTTACACATAGCCATCAAAATTCTGTTTGCAGCCCTCCGCAAGAGAGGTTATTCAAAACGCTTCCTCCGCACCATCAAATACACCACCTTGGCCAGCCTCTCTCCTACTCAGCCCCCATCGCCTACCACACACACTCCCCACATTCCCTCCCAGGACCACTACCCCCCTCCCTCTCTACCTGCCCCTCCCGCCGTTCCTCCTTTCCCCCCCCCCCCTCCCCCCCTCCCCCTCCCCCCCACCCCTCCGGGCCTCCCTCTCCTTTTACCCTCTTCCCTTTGTCCCCCCCCCCCCGCCCCACTCCCCCTCCCCTTCCCCAGTTCTTCCTCTCCCCCCTCCCTTCCCCTTCCTGCCCCCCCACCTACCCTCCCCCCTTTTTCTCCCTTGACCTCTGACCCTCCCCTCCCACCCCATCATTCCCTCCCCATTCCCTCTTCTTTTCCACCCTCCCCCCTGCCCCCCCCCCTCCCCTCCCACCCTTCTTTTCCCCTTTCTCCTCCCCCCCTCCTTCCCCCCCCCCCCTCCCCCCCTCCTCCCTCCCACCCCGCACGACCCAAGATCTTTCACTATTTCCCTATTTTCTCCTCTTCCTCCCTACCCAAACCCCCACCCCCCCCCAGATCCCTCACTAACCCTTACTACCCCACACCTAAGCCCAGCAACCCTCAGCTAAACCTTAGCTCTAACCCCCCTCTCCCTACTCTCAATCCCACCCCCCACTCTAACCCCAACCACCCCCAACACTTACCTAAACCCAACCCCCCCCTTCCTGTGGCTACCCCCCCTCTCTTAACATCTCACCCCACGAGCCCCCCTCTACCTAACCTCAACCTTACCCCCACCCCCCACTCTAACCCTAACCACCCCCAACACTTACCTAAACCCAACCCCCCCCTTACTGCAACTAACCCCTTCCTCTTAACATCTCACCCCACAAGCCCCCCTCTACCTAACCTTAACCTTACCCCCGCCCCCCACTCTAACCCTAACCACCCCCAACACTTGCCTAAACCAAACCCCCCCCCTCCTGTGGCTACCCCCTTCCTTTTTACATCTCACCCCACGAGCCCCCCTCTACCTAACCCTAACTTTACCCCCACCCTCCACCCTAACCTTAACCACACCCAACCCTTACCTAACCAAAACCCCCCCTTCCCCCTCCCCCTCACTGCCCTAACTAAACACAACCCTATCTCTAACCCACTCCCCATGTCAACCTTCAACTTCACGGGGACCCTCCCTACCCTCCCCTCTAACCCCAACCACCTAGATTCCCCCTTCCTCCCCCCCTTTACCCTCCCCCCTGCGGACACCCTCCCCTTCCCCACATACCCTTCCCTCCTTCCTTCCCTTCCTTCTCCTCCTCCCCCCCTCCCCTCTCCCTTGCCCTCTTCTCTCCCCCTCCCCCCTTCCCCATCTTCCCCTTCTCCTCCCCTACCCACCCCCCCCTCCTTCCCTGACCGAACCCCCTTCTCTCCTCCTCCCTTGCTCCCTATTTCTTCTCCCTCCTTCCCCCTTCCCTCCCACCTTTCCTCCTCCCCTCTCCCACCCACCAATTCTCGTTACTTCCCCATTTTCCTCCCCTCTTCCCGTTCCAGACCCTGCCCAATCCCTTCCACCAACCTCCCCGACCCCCCATCTGTCCTAAACCATCCCCAATCACTTACCTTTGACCTGACCCCTCACCCTAACCTTAACCATTTCAAACCCCCACCTAAACCTAACACCTCCCTCCCCCACCCCACTCACCCCACCAACTCCCTTTCCTGTAACCTCAAGCCTGACCCCACCTCCCATTCAAACCCCAACCACCCCCAACCCTGGCCAATTCAGAACCCCCTTTCCTTCCCTCCCCCACACTCCCCTGCCCCACACTCCCAGACACCACAACCCTCCCATGAAATCATCCCCTTAGTCACCACCTTTTCTCACACCACGCGTCCTTTACAACAGGCCTTCAAACTGAACTTCACCAGGACACAGCAGAAACACCCCCCACTGGCCCCCCACCGGTTCATCTCAGCGTATAGAAAAAATAAAAGCATAAAAGACATCCTCATCCACTCAACCTTCAGCACCATGCCCCCCCCCCCGGTCAAACCCCACACATTACACTACAGACACAGACAATACATTACGAACCCCCATAGTACTCCCATTACATCAGCACCGGTCTCCCACAACCTCACCTTACAGTCATCGAATGTCATTTACATTATCACCTGCACATACTGTAATAAACACTACATAGGTGAGACGGGCTCCACGGGTGACATTAGGCTCAGACAACATTTATATAACATCTCACGGGCACATCTGGACACCACACTGGTCAGACACTTTCAACACCATCCGGTCACCCACCTGATCTTCACGGCAGTAGAGTCAGGTGCAGGATGGACCGTAGGTCAGCGGAGACATAGGGAAAGACACTGGATCTCCACCCTGAACACCATTGCACCACAGGGCCTCAACGAGAGACTGGGGTAGCCAGATCTCTCGTTGGGGAACCTCCGGAAAACCCTCCCAAAACCCCAAACCCAACCCCCCCCCCCCCCCCCCCCCCCGGCCACCCACACCCCCCTGGCCACTCACAACCCCTCAAAAACAAAAAACCCCCCCAAAACCCCCCCCCCCTTCTTTTTCCCTTCCTTCCCCCCCCCCCCCCCCCCCCCCCATTACACTCCGCTCACTTTTGCATACCCACAGCCACACATTCCCTATATCACCTTACATGAAGGTAGGCCAACACCTCAGTAGGCCCGTGCATATAAAGACCACCCAGTGTCCCCCTCACCCTAACCCAACCCCATCCCTAACCCTGCCTGAGCCACTGGGATTATTGTTGTCCTACCATCTCTCTCACACACACATTGTACACACATATACACACCACCTATCCCCCTCCTATACATATTATTACACCGACCCAACTATCTTCACTGACCAGTTGATGCCCACTGAGAGACCTTTTTCATGGGAGACTACAAGACCAACTACAATCAACAAATCCTTCCTACAGCTCAGAGTGGTATTCTCTGTCACCACCCTGCCTGGGACCCAGCAGCCCTTCTCCCTGTCCCTTTCTCCTATGCATCCCTCTGACCTCCCTGTTGTCTCCCTCCTTCCTTTTCTTTCCTCTCCCTTTTTTTTCCTCCCTCCCCCCCCCCCCCTCCCCCCCCCCTCTTTTTCTCTTTCTTTTAAATACGGTACACTGTAAAATATAATGCATATAACTGTTTATGTTGAGTATGGATGCAACCACAATTCTACTGTCCTTTGTCTTCCCTATGGCACTCAGACATATCACACCACTCATACCAACTCTGATACACAATATAGAATACACATATCCATATTTATACAAACACCTTTAATACAAATCTCCAGTTCACCTCACATAGGAACACAATATACAACATAACTCATGAACACTGAAATACCCATACACCCTCACCCTGATACACAAAGTTTTATCTACTTACACATACACATACACTACACTTCCTACTCCAGATCCAAACATACCTTCAAACGGAGGTGGGTCAGGCAAGTTAAGGAATTACATTAGAAAAAGACATATATACACACACATAGACCCACAGATACACTACAGACAGACACATAGACTAAGACTGATCAAGGACATACACATACCATTAACTGAAGGACTATCTCTACCCCGAGAGCACAGTCTAACAGAACACATCCACATAAAATACAAACACATTTACCTCACCTCTCATATATACTAATCACCATTGCAAACACTAGTAAAACATAACACCACCTATACATAAATAGGGACCTACGGACCCTGCTCGGATATCATTTCCAATAAACACACAGACCTTACAATTACACCAACTTGATACATAACTGATACATACACTAAGGCCTACACATAAGTCAAACAGGTACAGACAGAAACACGAACCATAGAAAAAAGGACTACACCTAGGTAAAAATAAACAGTTCAACGGAGACACACATCTATCCACCTTGGCCTACCAAAAAGGTCTACACATACATATAGATTCTACATAAGGGATATAAATACTATTGACAGACTAGGGAAAACTGACAATGACAAAAGACCCACATACACAAGGGACTATCTCTAGTCCGAGATTGCAGTCCAATTAACACATACAACTTTACATCCACCATATAGCATGGATAACATATACACCAGGACACCGAGAACAAAAACATTGACTGGAATACATACACATTGACAGCCCATAGTGGGATCCCCAATCATATATATTAAAAAAAACCACAAGGAAGATAGGTAGGACCTTTAATAAACATTTATTTGAAAAATACACAAATAGACGTAGAAAGTACGAGAATTGATCCTAACTCACTGGATCCAGAACACAAAGACACATACACAGACATGTACACATACAAACATATAATTATATACACATAGATATAGCCAGACATTGACAAACTTATCAGACATTGACAACTTATCACAACACACACATAACCTTGGAGGCCCCTTCTAGACCTACAAACATCTATAGGTAAATTACACACTATCCACCAACTTAAATAAAACTGAACAGGGGACATTTACTTAACAGTATACTTATCCAAAAAGGCCCAGACCAACATCAAAGGCTTCGTTTTCCTAGAAAAAACGCAAAAGGAAAATCACAAAGTCAGACATTACAGCTACATATAGTACAACCTACCTGCAAAACCATTCGTGGTCTTAGGAGGACATCTAGTGGCGGAAAAAATGAACTACATCAATTGGAAAAAGAGGAGAAACCGGACCATTGTATCTTTAAACATACCAGAGAACTCGGGACAAATCTCCAGAATACAGTCCGAATGAAATACTACCCCCTCAAATTTTATACTTTATACAATACCTATCTTTTTAATTCCTTATTACCATTTTATACGGGTAGAACTCAATCAAGGGGACTAGACGACTGGACATTACCCCAACATGCAGAAACTGTTGGGGGAAGAGATACAACAATTAACACCCTAGGGAATTGGGTTCCCTCCTCACTCCCCTACTCACCTGGTGAGGTGGATGACACAGACCCTGGATTTAGGCCCACACCTCCACTACCTCCCACTTCTCAGATACTGGAAAACAGACATACTGAAACAACTCATAAACACAAACTGATAACCACCATCACTGACATCACTGATTCTACTTCATATCCACACATTGCAAACATTATGAAACAAACAACAAACATTTTCCATATTAGTTGGCCACTCACAGGTATTTTTCCCTTTTTTTATAAAAAAACACAAACTACACATTGGGAACAATTTCCTAATACTTACCTTTAGTCTTCCACCCTCCACCTGTAACGCAATATGACATTAATAAGGATCATACTGATATAGGAAACTATCATTACACTCATATACCTGGATCTTATGATAGCATCTCCACAATCATTAGCTTCCATAACCTTGAACATCCTGATTACAAACATACATCTCCCCCTTACCTTATTTTCCTTTTTTTTCTCTCCTTCCCTCCTCTTCTTCCCCCTAGATAGGAACATATACAAACACAATACAAACATATACTTACCCCTCTTCTCTCCCCACTCCATCTCTCTTACACATAGTCTAAAAACTTGAACACATAGGATTTGACTGACTCCATTACACACACCAAACATTTTAGCTACCATGAGGAAACTAACTAAGGAAACCTCCCCTTCCTTTATTGTACTGGGAGTACTACTTAGAATTCAAACAGACCTATCACATCCCTCACCCATGGTCACAACCAATCAGCTGCCAAGTTCTCATCCAGGACTAGCCAACAGGTAACATCTTGGCCAATCACAGCACTACACACACCCTGCCAGGAAGAGGGGCAATGCCCCCTCCCACTGGCAGTTAGTATATAACAAGCAGTGCGTTCTCAGATAGCCCATCTCCCCTGATGAAGCAGCATATACTGCGAAACGTCGGGTTTTAAATCTCCTTTATCGCATCCTTGGCTTTTATTCTTGTTGTTGGTTTTATATTTTGCCTTTTAAACAAGATTTTAACATTAAAGTTGAATTCTTTTAAAGTCAGCAGAGGGGAGGGCCCCTCCCTAATTTTGACTGTTCCTTGGTTCTCTGTGCTGGTGGGCTTTTAACTGTCCTCCGAAAGACCCTTGCCCTGCAGGCCCGGGCCTAGCCTCAAGAAGGACTCCAAGAATTGTCCTTCCCTTTTCCCCTGGACTATTTCCCCTGGGGACCTTTGCTGGACCGGGACTTGCTACATACCACCACAAGGGACACGGGAGGACTGGTATACAGCGCACACCGGAGAAGCCGCCCTGAGCAGACAACAACTGGGACCCACCATCCACCCGGTCTAAGGTAGGGGCCCTTGCTGGTCAGCTCTCATAACCTGTCACTGCTGTCCAGCTTTATTCCCTCAGCTGACTTTAGGTAAAAATGCAGCCCTCAAGGATAAATCCAACGGTGCGCTGGAGACTAGGAGAGCGCACTGACCCTTTTAGAAATAGCAGACCACCCCTTCTACATCCACCCCCGCTCCTCAGCCTTCCTTTCCGATACCCACAAACACCTCGACCACACACTCCCTGGCACCATACACACCCTCATCACTTTCCACACCACCTGGCACCTAGACATAACAGCCACCATTACCAGAACATTAACTTACAACACACATACCCACACTATAGACCACCACACTACACTCAGACACCTTATCACCATACTAACATCCAACCACCCTTAAGACATATGCCACACACACGTACATACACTCACACATCAAACACCCATACACGCATCCCACACACAACCACTCGCATCCATAACAGTCACCTCAACTCCCAGACATCCAACACTAACACACACAACACCCACCTCAACACCCACACGTCCAACACACACACACCCAACACCACCACCCACAACACCTCTACACATAGACCCACAACACAATCTGGACAGACTACTACACACACAGGGCAGGCCCCGGATGACATCACCAGACAGACAGCCAAACTATACCTCAAACTCATACAGGCAGTACACCACAAGGAAATAATTGACACATCCATTTTACATAACACACACCCAAGAGGCATGGCACGCCAAATCTTACGCCTCACCTCCTTCATCAGACCCTCCTCACCCACAGATGTCACTTCAGCAGCAGTCAGCAAGAACACAACACTCTGGATGAACAATAACCTCATCATCCTGCAGACACACTATAACACCACCATTCACACCCTCACACACACGGCTCCAACCCCCAACCCTACAGCAGTAAATATAGCATTGGGCTGGGCGAGGAAGAAATATAGCCATAACTTAACGGACAACACTATTGATACATTTAACACACTGATACAGGTACCCACAAACAATGGGCCCTCACCAACACCCACCACTTCCTCACCCATACCCACAGATAAAACACTCAGACATAGAACATACGCAGATATACTGAAGACACGCACACATACAGTACCACCACCACCCCCTCCTCTTGACATCCCAACGAGAACGGCCCCACAGGTGCACTCCAACATCATTACCACACAGGCCCTCATACACACACACCACACCATAGCACATCCACTCACCCAACGGCTATCACGATCAGGCAGAACAGCAACCCACACCCCTCAAGCATCCCATACAGAGGACATTACAGTACACACAGAGGCACAAGACACACACACACCACACAGAACGAGGACAGACTCAACTCTTCTCAACACAGAGGATATTCCCACAACAACGGACAACATAACACATACAACAACCAACACAACACACATCACGGAAACACCTACATCCACACCATACAGACCTACCACTGACATACCTACCTCCATCACACCTACCTGCAGTACACCTACAACCACCACCTCTGTGAGCACCGTACTTACCTGCACCACACCCATCTCCAACACACACTCTTCTGTCATACCCATAGCCACCACAGTAACCATCACCGCACCCACTGTTAGGGAACTTACCTCCACGATGCCTACCGCCGCCACCTTCTTACCCTCTCCGACCATCAAGACAACATCCATGGACCCCGAGGAGGAAAGGGACCCGGCCCTGAAAGTCCAGTTCGCCACCAGCACATCACCCCCTACACCACAACCCCACCTGCGAAACACACATATAGTCCCAGACACGTCACCCCACAACACCAGTACTTCACCCCCTTACAATTTAGAGTTATCCCCCGAATTTCCACCCCTCCCTAGCAATCCACCTTCCTATAAATACACCCTGTCCCTAGGTCCCCGAGCACCCCACATCCCTATCCAAGCCTCCACCACTTCTAGAGCTCCCCCACCTTCCATCCTGAGAACCCCTCGGTCACTTACGACACGACCCCTCACACAAGTGCATTTCAAGAAGCACACCCACTCCCCTCTCCACACACTCCCTCACCCTCCAGATACAGACGTACATTCCCCCATAGGCCCCCCCCACACCCCTGGTCCTGCGTCCCCAACCTTTCATACACACAACCATCCTCATTCCCCGACAATAACACCTTTATGTTTTTCCCCCATAGGTGGTGATGGTGAGGGGAGCCCTACAAAACATGGGCCCCTGATGGAGGAGGGTGTGACAATGATGAGAGTGCAAACACAGGGAGAACCTTCCCGCCATCATGCCTCCTCTGAGCCCTCCTCTGTCTACCCTAACAAGGGGCCTATGATGGGCTCCCTAAAATCCATCACCACAACACATAGACCCCCGACAATGAACCTGATTCCACAGAAGATCCTATCCCCCTCACTCCCTTCCTTCACTCCCCCTTCCCCCCTGCAGCCACCCACATTATATAAACCATTTATGCACCCCCCACACCCGCAACGGAAAGTGGCGAACTGGACCATTAAGGGCCGAAAGCCACACCTCTTCCTGGGGGACTCCAATTTCAGAAGAATACCCCCCTTCAAGAACCCGGACATCCAAGTGGACGGCTACCCAGGAGCTACATTCTACCACTTCCTGAAGATCCTGGAGAAGACTGATGTCCACCCACACACTCACACCGTGGTCCTCTCGGTGGGCATCAACTGCAAAGACAACGACCCTACACAAACATCCCAGAAGCAGATACACTCCATGTACCGCCAGGCCCAGACCACCTTTCCCAACGCCACCATATACATCCCTGTCATTCATCACTCCCCTTCCCTCACTACTGACCAGAAAAATAACATCCGATACATGAACAAAGTCATCACCACACACTTCCCCACCCTATTCGAGATCCACCAGGACACTTTCCACACAGGCCTTGACAAAATCCATTGGACTCCGGAAACAGCAAGAGACATATTTTTACATTGGTGCGCACAGTTAAATTTGTAATCTCCTGTACCCAAACCCTGGACACCCCCTCCTCCTCCCCTCCCTTACCCCCCTCCTCCTTCCCTCTCTCCTTTGCCCCTCCCTGCCGGCCTCCTCCCCCACCCCCCCAACACTTGGCCCCTTGCCCCTTCTCCTCCTCCTCCTCCTTCCCCTCCATCCCCCCTCCTCCCCTCCTCCCCTCTCCCCCTCCCCCCTCTCCAAAACCCCCCCCTCCCCTCCAGCCCCCCACCCTTCTCTCCTCCTTCCCTTGTCCTCTCCCTTCTTCCTTTCCCTCTCCACCTCCGCTCCCTTCCCTCTCCCTCCCTGTCCCCTCCCCCGCTCCCCTTTCGCCCCCTTCCCTCCCCCCCTCCTCCTCCCCCCCTCCCTCTTCTCTCCTTCTTCATCCCCCACCTTCTCCTCTATACCCCCTTTGCCCTCCTTCCCCATTTTCTCCCCCCCTCCCCCCTCTCTACTCTCTGCCCCCTACCATTCCTCGCCCTCCTAGCCCCCCCCCATCCCCCTCCCCCACCCCCTCCCACCTCCTTACCATGCCACCTCCCCCCTTCCCTTCCTTTCCCTTCTTCTCCCCCAGTGCTTCCCCCTCCCCTTCCCTCCCTCCCCCTCCCCCCCTCCCCCCTCCCTCACTCTCCCCTCTTCCCTCTGCCTCTCCCCCTCCCACCCATCCCCCCCGCAATGCACTGCCACCAGACTCCAACATTATGAATCTTTCACGCACATTTCACCTTACACCCCCACAGGTACAACTACTGGAAAAAGGACTTACTTTCATCCCCCGCCCCAATAAATTCAACCGGGAGGAACTTCAAAGGGATCTACACCAATACCACCGACGACTAAAAATTAGGGACTACTTTGACTATACTGACAGAGACCACCACCTTCCGTTTACCCACCCCTCCACCTGGGAACCTGGGATCACCCAGGTTGACCCTCACATACAATCCCTCATCAAGACGGACCGACGGACCTTACATCACCATAATGTACACATAGACAGACCAGATAATCTTACAACTACCCTCAGACAAGCACTACATACACTTAAAAGCAACCCACACATAGTCATCAAACCAGCAGACAAAGGTTCAAAAATTGTTATATTAGATAACCATCAATACATTTTTGAGGCAAATAGACAGTTATCCAACCCCATACATTACCGACCCATTAGAGACTCCATACAACCACAGACCCAAAGGAGACTAAGGACCATCATCAGTTCACTCTACGACAGACGCCTCATCACCGCCAGACAACGTGACTATCTGTATGGACCAGACACCCCACGACAAAGACTCTTTTACTTACTGCCAAAAATCCACAAGGAACCTGAGACTTGGACTATTCCCTTTGAAGTTCCTCCTGGCAGACCCATAGTATCAGATTGTAACAGTGAATCATACAATATCGCCGAATACATTGATCACTACATCAACCCCCTTTCCACCCGTCACCCCAGCTATCTCAAGGACACATATCACTTCCTACACGTCCTTCAATCCGTCACAGTCCCCTTACATGCACACATCTTCACCATTGATATAGACAGCCTGTACACCAACATTAACACAACTATGGGTGTACAGGCTGTCAGATCTATTTTTCAGACATACCCGGACCCCACCAGACCCTCAGCAGACATATTGGAACTTTTACAAATTAGTTTAGAAAATAATGATTTTTTATTTAACAATAAACACTACCTTCAGATACAAGGAACAGCCATGGGTAAAAAGTTTGCCCCAGCATACGCTAACATCTACATGGCTGAGTGGGAGAGAGAAGCATTGGCCAAATGTCCCTTACAACCAACACTATATTACAGATATTTAGACGACATCATAGGAATTTGGCCTCATGACATAACACACTTCGATAAATTCATACACATACTGAACACCCATCACCCGGCCATTACAGTAAAATACCTCATCCATCCACAACAAGTTCATTTCCTTGACACCACGGTTTTTTTTCAACAGATAAATGCTACACATAAGGCCCCACTGACACAAGTTTATTTTAAACCAACAGACACTCACGCCCTCCTACATAAGCACAGTTATCACCCCAAGCATACATTTGCCGGGATTGTAAAATCCCAAATAATTCGGTTTCATAGAATATCCTCCCGGCGGGAGGATTTACACATAGCCATCAAAATTCTGTTTGCAGCCCTCCGCAAGAGAGGTTATTCAAAACGCTTCCTCCGCACCATCAAATACACCACCTTGGCCAGCCTCTCTCCTACTCAGCCCCCATCGCCTACCACACACACTCCCCACATTCCCTCCCAGGACCACTACCCCCCTCCCTCTCTACCTGCCCCTCCCGCCGTTCCTCCTTTCCCCCCCCCCCCTCCCCCCCTCCCCCTCCCCCCCACCCCTCCGGGCCTCCCTCTCCTTTTACCCTCTTCCCTTTGTCCCCCCCCCCCCGCCCCACTCCCCCTCCCCTTCCCCAGTTCTTCCTCTCCCCCCTCCCTTCCCCTTCCTGCCCCCCCACCTACCCTCCCCCCTTTTTCTCCCTTGACCTCTGACCCTCCCCTCCCACCCCATCATTCCCTCCCCATTCCCTCTTCTTTTCCACCCTCCCCCCTGCCCCCCCCCCTCCCCTCCCACCCTTCTTTTCCCCTTTCTCCTCCCCCCCTCCTTCCCCCCCCCCCCTCCCCCCCTCCTCCCTCCCACCCCGCACGACCCAAGATCTTTCACTATTTCCCTATTTTCTCCTCTTCCTCCCTACCCAAACCCCCACCCCCCCCCAGATCCCTCACTAACCCTTACTACCCCACACCTAAGCCCAGCAACCCTCAGCTAAACCTTAGCTCTAACCCCCCTCTCCCTACTCTCAATCCCACCCCCCACTCTAACCCCAACCACCCCCAACACTTACCTAAACCCAACCCCCCCCTTCCTGTGGCTACCCCCCCTCTCTTAACATCTCACCCCACGAGCCCCCCTCTACCTAACCTCAACCTTACCCCCACCCCCCACTCTAACCCTAACCACCCCCAACACTTACCTAAACCCAACCCCCCCCTTACTGCAACTAACCCCTTCCTCTTAACATCTCACCCCACAAGCCCCCCTCTACCTAACCTTAACCTTACCCCCGCCCCCCACTCTAACCCTAACCACCCCCAACACTTGCCTAAACCCAACCCCCCCCCTCCTGTGGCTACCCCCTTCCTTTTTACATCTCACCCCACGAGCCCCCCTCTACCTAACCCTAACTTTACCCCCACCCTCCACCCTAACCTTAACCACACCCAACCCTTACCTAACCAAAACCCCCCCTTCCCCCTCCCCCTCACTGCCCTAACTAAACACAACCCTATCTCTAACCCACTCCCCATGTCAACCTTCAACTTCACGGGGACCCTCCCTACCCTCCCCTCTAACCCCAACCACCTAGATTCCCCCTTCCTCCCCCCCTTTACCCTCCCCCCTGCGGACACCCTCCCCTTCCCCACATACCCTTCCCTCCTTCCTTCCCTTCCTTCTCCTCCTCCCCCCCTCCCCTCTCCCTTGCCCTCTTCTCTCCCCCTCCCCCCTTCCCCATCTTCCCCTTCTCCTCCCCTACCCACCCCCCCCTCCTTCCCTGACCGAACCCCCTTCTCTCCTCCTCCCTTGCTCCCTATTTCTTCTCCCTCCTTCCCCCTTCCCTCCCACCTTTCCTCCTCCCCTCTCCCACCCACCAATTCTCGTTACTTCCCCATTTTCCTCCCCTCTTCCCGTTCCAGACCCTGCCCAATCCCTTCCACCAACCTCCCCGACCCCCCATCTGTCCTAAACCATCCCCAATCACTTACCTTTGACCTGACCCCTCA
>CM059305.1:37500-82500 GCA_030340665.1 Neosalanx taihuensis
CAGAAATGACTGACTTAGAGGATCGGTCGAGGATCGGTCAATGACCGATCGTGGTTATCAACCTTATACCTAACCCTAACCCTAACCCTAACCCTAACCCTAACCCTAACCCTAACCCTAACCCTAACCCTAACCCTAACCCCAACCCTAACCCCAACCCCAACCCCAACCCCAACCCCAACCCCAACCTGACCCATAACCCTAACCACAACCACAACCCTAAGCCTAAACACAACCCTATTTGAGGGTTAAGGTTAGGATTAGGGTTCAGGGACAGGCTATGGTTAAGGTTAGAGGATGAGTCAGGGCTGGTTAGGGTTAGAAAAGGCCCATTAGAGGATCGGTCAGGGCTGGACTTTGAAGATTTTTCGCATATTCCCATTCATTACAATGGGACCCACTTTCACCCCTCATAACTTTGGAACCGTGCGTCTTAGAGCTTCGGAACCAACGTCCGCCTACCATAATTCGGCCACGGGCAACACGCCTGTCTTGTCCCCGAGTTTCTACGACCTTCCGTTCCCGAGATACAGCCCTTTTCCGGCCCAAAACGGATGTAGCTCCCGAACGGAAGGTCCCACGATCACGAGACCACCGCCATTCGAACCGGGGTGTCCCAATTAGTCTGTACAGGCAATCTCAAGCCGTTCTTGGACCCACAAAGGCCACAAAGGACCACTCAAAGGATCGGTCATCTCTGGACTTTGAATAATTTTCGCATTTCCCATCCATTTCAATGGGACGACCTTTCACCCTTTGTAACTCGGGAACCGTGCGTCCTACAGCTTCCAAACCAAGATCCGCCTGCCATAATTCGGCCACGGGCAACACGCCTGTCTTGTCCCCGAGTTTCTACGACCTTCCGTTCCAGAGATACATCCGTTTCCGGCCCAAAACGGATGTTGCTCCCGAACGGAAGCTCCCACGATCACGAGACCACCGCCATTCGAACCGGGGTGTCCCAATTAGTCTGTGTACTCAATCTCATCCACTTGTAGTACCCAGAAAGGCCAGAAATGACTGACTTAGAGGATCGGTCGAGGATCGGTCAATGACCGATCGTGGTTATCAACCTTATACCTAACCCTAACCCTAACCCTAACCCTAACCCTAACCCTAACCCTAACCCTAACCCTAACCCTAACCCTAACCCTAACCCCAACCCCTAATCCCAAGGCCCCAAAACTTAACCCTAGCCCTAGGGGCCCCAACCCCTAATCCCAAGGCCCCAAAACTTAACCCTAGCCCTAGGGGCCCCAACCCCTAATCCCAAGGCCCCAAAACTTAACCCTAGCCCTAGGGGCCCCAACCCCTAATCCCAAGGCCCCAAAACTTAACCCTAGCCCTAGGGGCCCCAACCCCTAATCCCAAGGCCCCAAAACTTAACCCTAGCCCTAGGGGCCCCAACCCCTAATCCCAAGGCCCCAAAACTTAACCCTAGCCCTAGGGGCCCCAACCCCTAATCCCAAGGCCCCAAAACTTAACCCTAGCCCTAGGGGCCCCAACCCCTAATCCCAAGGCCCCAAAACTTAACCCTAGCCCTAGGGGCCCCAACCCCTAATCCCAAGGCCCCAAAACTTAACCCTAGCCCTAGGGGCCCCAACCCCTAATCCCAAGGCCCCAAAACTTAACCCTAGCCCTAGGGGCCCCAACCCCTAATCCCAAGGCCCCAAAACTTAACCCTAGCCCTAGGGGCCCCAACCCCTAATCCCAAGGCCCCAAAACTTAACCCTAGCCCTAGGGGCCCCAACCCCTAATCCCAAGGCCCCAAAACTTAACCCTAGCCCTAGGGGCCCCAACCCCTAATCCCAAGGCCCCAAAACTTAACCCTAGCCCTAGGGGCCCCAACCCCTAATCCCAAGGCCCCAAAACTTAACCCTAGCCCTAGGGGCCCCAACCCCTAATCCCAAGGCCCCAAAACTTAACCCTAGCCCTAGGGGCCCCAACCCCTAATCCCAAGGCCCCAAAACTTAACCCTAGCCCTAGGGGCCCCAACCCCTAATCCCAAGGCCCCAAAACTTAACCCTAGCCCTAGGGGCCCCAACCCCTAATCCCAAGGCCCCAAAACTTGCCTCTGGACCTTGGGTAATCCATCCCCTGGACCAAGGGTCTGTAAAGTCTGATCCTCATGCACCCCCCTTGTCCTGCCCATTTTTGATTTTCCCAACTCCAACATACCCGAATTAAATGAACAACTTGTTGCTTTATATAGCTTTGAAACAAGTTGTTCATTTAAATCAGGCATGTTGGAGTTGGAAAAATCAAAAATGGGCAGGACAAGGAGGGGCATGAGGATCAAGCTTTAGGACCAGTATTTTTATTCAATTTCCTACCCTACTGATTAGACACTGCATGTTTTAATACCCATCCTGCAAAAACATAACCCTAACCCTTGTAAACGAATCAAGCCATAAATCAGATTATACCCACATTGTTCAACCACCCACACTTTTCTAATACTACGCTAATTAATAGTCTTTCATTACATCCTCATATCCAACCCTAACTCATACACCTGTTATCACCACTTCCAGTCCTCAATGCCCTGACAGTTAAAGATTCCCTATTCCAGCTCACCTGTTTCTAAGTCTCATGAACTAATAACAACAGAGTAGAAGGTTGATAACTCTGAATTAATCCCACAACTTTCTACTTTTTTCAGAGACCATATTCAGTCTGTTTTAAACATTAACCCTCATTAGACACTCCTGATACTAATGAACAGTTATTATCTAATGCTGCAGTCACTAGAAAATAACCCTTTATTTTAATCAGGTGCATTAAAAAGGGGGAACATTTAAATACACAGAAATAAGGTCCTTGAAGACTAAGAATTCTTGTCATACTTTTAAAATCCTTATTCCTGTTTCTGCCCAATTGAACTACACCCAGAAGCTAAATATATTTATATGTTAAACAAACCTAGGCCCACTCAAACCCTAAAAGCTAATGTGTTCCACTGACAAACTCTAAGTGAATAATGGAAAACAAAGGCAAATACAAGAAAAAACATGTTTATTATTATTTTTATTAACATGAATTCATCCCACCATGTGATCTTAACTAGCTACACCCAATTCAGAAGCTGCCATTACTTTGGTTCTATTACACTGCACAACAAGTAGACACCCATTTCACAAAATTTGCATTTATTCATTTAGCAGACACTTTTATCCAAAGCGACTTACAAGAGAGAGCTTTTACAAAGAGCATCAATCATTGAGCATAGCAACATGATAGACCCTGAACACTGACTTTTTGGATCGTGAATCATACATCATGGAAAACCAATAAGTGCCAAGGGAAGAACTATAAATGCGTAACACAACGATCGTTCACATGAAGCAAGAGACATCAGAATTGATGTTCTTGAAGATTATGAATTACTGCCATGACGCAAACCCTGTCACGGCCTGATAGTTGATTGAACTACACCCAGAAGCTGAATATCTATAGGTCAGTTACACAAGCCTAGGCCCACCCAAACCCCAAAAGCTTATGTGTTCCACTGACAAACCTTAACTGAATAATGGAAAACAAAGTAAAATACATGGGAAGAAACTTGCTTTGTTAATATTAGCATGTACTCATCCCACCATGTGATCTTAACTAATTACACCTGATTCAGAAGCTGCTAATACTTGTGTTCCAATAACACACAAGACACATTGGTATTCAAGTTTTTGAGGATTAAGAATTACAGATACAAATTAGTTGATTGAACTACAAACAGAAGCTGAATATATCTAGTTACAGGAGCATATTCCCACCCAAACCCTAAAAGCTGATGTGTTCAATGAAAATAAAAAAATAAAAAAAGATATTGAAGAAAATAAATAATATATCAAAAGAAAAAACCTGTTTATTATGATGAGCTCATCCCATCATGTTATCTTTACTCATGCCATTATCAACCTTGGTGG
This sequence comes from Neosalanx taihuensis, assembly GCA_030340665.1. Taxonomy (NCBI): domain Eukaryota; kingdom Metazoa; phylum Chordata; class Actinopteri; order Osmeriformes; family Salangidae; genus Neosalanx; species Neosalanx taihuensis. The sequence continues at coordinate 41,424 of CM059305.1, forward strand.
AAACTTAACCTTTCATTACTTGTGTGCTTGCGCAGTGTTACTCAGGAAATTGGGCCTCATGAACTAAAATTAGTGACCTTTGCCATACAGAGTAGGAAGTTGATAACCAGTGACTAATCCCACAACTTTCTAGCTGTCAGACCACATGTTCTGTCTGTTTTAGATGTTTACCCTCCTCAGACTCCTGATACTAATGAATGGATTATTATCTAGTGCTGCAGTCACTAAAAAATAAACCTTCATTTGAATCAGGTGCATTCAAAAGGGGGACCATTTTAAAACATCAGAATTGAAGTCCTTGAAAATTAAGAAAACTGCCATACTAACACAAATCCTATCACTGTTGCTGCCCGATTGAACTACACCCGGAAGCTGAATATTTCTATAGGTCAGTTACAAGACTAGGCCCACCCAAACCCTAAAAGCTGATGTGTTCCAACGACAGAAACCATAGCCCTAACTGAATAATGAAAAACGAAGTGAAATACAAGAGAAGAAAACCATTTTAATATTATTAACATGGGCTCATCCCAAAATGTAATCTTAACTAGCTACACCTGATTCAGAAGCCTCTAGTATTTGTTCCAATACACTGCACAACAAGTATCAAGGAGACTCATCCCACCATATGATCCCAACTAGCTACACCGGCTTGAGAACCCTTTAATACTTGTTCCAATACACACACACACACACTTTAAAACATCAGAATTGAAGTCCAAGATAAAGAATTACTGCCGTACTAACACTGACCCTGTCACTGCCCCTGATGGTCGATTGAACTACGTCAAGAAGCTGAGTATTTATAAATGTCAGTTACAAGACTAGACCCACCCAAACCCTAAAAACTGATGTGTTCCCGACAGAAATGCTAACTGAATAATGGACAACAAAGTGAAACATAAGAGAAGAAACCTGTTTTTTTATTATTATTATTATTATTATTATTATTAGCATGAGTTCATCCTACTATGTGATCTTAACTAGCACCATTATCAAGCTTGGTGGAACCCTGACCCTTTCAGTTGTGCTGGAGCAAGGAAACATCTAAAACTCAGGAAACTAGGCCTCATGAACAAAAATTGATGACCTGTCATACAGAGTAGGAAGTTGATAACTAGTGACTAATCCCACAACTTTCAGAGACCACATAATCTGTCCGTTTTAAACATTTACCCTCCTAACACTCCTGATACTAATGAACGGATCATTATCTAGTGCTGCAGTCACTAGAAAATAACCCTTCATTTGAATCAGGTGTGTTAAAAGGGTGAACATTTTAAAAAGACAGAATTGAAGTCCTTGAAAATTAAGAAATGTCATCACTGTAGAAAAATGCTATCACTGTTGCTGCCCGATTGAACTACACCCAGAAGCTGAATATTTCTATAGGTCAGTTACAAGCAGTCCCACCCAAACCCTAAAAACTGATGCGTTCCACTAACAAACGCTAACCGAATAATGGACAAAGTGAAACATAAAAGAAACCTGTTTTTTTGATTATTATTAGCATGAGCTCATCCAACTGTGATTTTAACTAGCACCATTATCAAGCTTGGTGGAACCCTGACCCTTTCAGTTGTGCTGGAGCAGGGAAAAATCTAAAACTGTCAGGACATTGGGCCTCATGAACTGAAGTTGATGACTAGTAACAAATCTCACAACTTTCAGAGACCACATAATCTGTCTTTTAAACATTTACCCTCCCAACACTCCTGATACTAATGAAGGGATCATTGTCTAGTGCTGCAGTCACTAGAAAATAACCCTTCATTTGAATCAAGTGCATTTAAAGGGGGAACATTTTAAAAGTACAGAATTGAAATTGAAAAAAAGAATTGAAAAAAAAAAAATACTGCCATACCAACAAATCTTATCCCTGTTGCTGCTCCATGGTTAATTAAACTACACCCAGAAGCTGAATATCTATAGGTCAGTTACACAAGCCTAGTCCCACCCAAACCCTAAAAGCTGATGTGTTCCACTGACAGAAACCATAGCCCTAACTGAATAATGAAAAACAAAGTGAAAGACAAGGGAAGAAAATAGTAATATTATTAACATGGGCTCATCCCAAAATGTAATCATAACTAGCTACACCTGATTCAGAAACCTCTAATATTTGTTCCAATACACTGCACAACTAGTATCAAGGAGACTCACCCCACCATATGATCCTAACTAGCTACACTGGATTCAGAAGCCTTTAATATTTGTTCCAATACACACAAAATGTAAAACATCAGAATTTAAATCTTTGAAGTCCAAGGTAAAGAATTATTGCCATACTAACACTAACCTTGTCACTGTTGCTGCCCCTGATGGTTGAATTAGGGTTTCTCAGTTTTGTGGAGCAGGGGAACATAAAACTGTCAGGACATTGGGCCTCATGAACTAAAATTGATGACCTGTCATGCAGACTAGGAAGTTGATAACTAGTGCCTAATCACAACTTTGAGACCACATAATCTGTCAGTTTTAAACTTCTAGTTGTGCAGCGTATTGAAAGACAAGTACAAATGGCTTCTGAATCAGTTGTAGTTAGTTCTAATCACATTTTAGGATTAAGTCCATGTTAATAATTAAAAAAAATTGGTTTCTTCCCTTGTGTTTCACTTTGTATTACATCATTCAGTTAGGGTTATGATTTCATGAGCTTTAGGGTTTGGGTGGGCCTAGGCTTGTGTAACCGACTCAGCTTCTGGGTGTAGTTTAATCAACCATGGGCAGCAACAGGGATAAGATTTGTGTTAGTATGGCAGTATTTTTTAATCTTCAAGGACTTTAATTCTGTGTTTTTTTAAATGTTCCCCCTCCCAACACTCCTGATACTAATGAACGGATCATTATCTAGTGCTGCAGTCACTAGAAAAATAACCCTTCATTTGAATCAAGTGCATTGAAAGAGGGAACATTTAAAAAAAACTGAATTAAAGTCCTTGAAGATAAAAGAAATACTGCCATACAACACAAATCTTACCCCTGTTGCTGCCCATGGTTGATTAAACTACACCCAGAAGCTGAGTCAGTTACACAAGCCTAGGCCCACCCAAACCCTAAAAGCTGATGAAACCATAACCCTGACTGAATAATGTAAGAAAGTGAAATACAAGAGAGAAAAACAATTTTTGGATTATTATTAACATGGACTCAATCCCAAAATGTGATTGGAACTAACTACACCTGATTCAGAAGCCATTTGTACTTGTCTTTCAATACGCCGCAAAACTAGAAGCATCAACTGCGACTCATCCCACCATATCTTAACTAGCTACACCTGATTCAGAAGCCATTTGTACTTGTGTTCCAATGCACAAGACACACAAAATTTAACACTAACCCTGATGGTCGATTGAACTACACCCAGAAGCTGAATATTTCTATAGGTCAGTTACAAGCCTAGGCCCACCCAAACCCTAAAAACTGATGCGTTCTACTGACAGATATGGGGGGGGGGTCAATACCTCCAGTGTCCGGGATTACTTTCTTGGTCCACTGGGAGGGCCTTGGGTATTGACAGAGATGTAAGAGGCAAGGAGTGTGGTGCGGTGAGTGTATGGGTGGGGCTTTTCCCCATTAGAAGACTGGGCTACGATGAAGGTCCTGAGCCCTGGACCACCACATCCTGCGTGCTGTCCCGAGTGGGACCCAGGAGGGCCGCATACCTACCGCCCACCCAAACAAGCTGCTTGTTAACACCGCTAGGTTACCACAGCCTGCCCGGAGAGGGCCTGAAGATCTCCCTCCCAGACTCATCCAAACAAAACTGCTTGAGGTAAAGGACACCACAGTCTTGCCTAGAGAGGCTAGGGGGAATGCTGGCGGAAGGGAGGGAACATTCTAAAATCTTAACTCCCCACAAGCTTCTACCAGCAGCTAAGGGCCAAGAGAGAGATAGAAGGTTAGGTTTACCCAGCCAGACAAGCTGCCCCTGTCACAGCTTGCCCAAAGAATTTTACCTTACCTGGCAAGCTGCCCTGTCACAGCCTGCCCAAAGAGGGTTACCTTACCTGGCAAGCTGCCCCTGTCACAGCCTGCCCAAAGAGGGTTACCTTACCTGGCAAGCTGCCCCTGTCACAGCCTGCCCAAAGAGGGTTACCTTACCTGGCAAGCTGCCCCTGTCACAGCCTGCCCAAAGAGGGTTACCTTACCTGGCAAGCTGCCCCTGTCACAGCCTGCCCAAAGATGTTTACCATACCATACCTTACCGAGCATTTAACCTGAGTTCCATACACCGCACAACTTCAGGATTAAATGCTAACTCACCAATGTGAATGCATGGTAGGTCATTCAATGAGATGCAGTTCACAGTTATGGTTAGATTTTTCTTTTCTTTTTTTTACAGTCCATAGCATCCACTTGACAAATATCATCAACAGTACCACAAAACTCTACTCAAATATGCACAGATAATTAATAAAACAGAATATAAGTATGAAAGAAATACCCACAATGCCTTGCACCAACAGTGCCCCTCAAACCGGAAGCAGGAACTGTAGTCCAGAAGCCATAACTGTAGTTCGGAAGTCTTGGTTGTAGCAAATTGTTCAACACAGCGATAAAAGAGCAGTGTAACATACAGTGAACATTGTCATAAAATATGATTTTACATTCTTAAAGTAACTGGCAATATTTTAAACTTTCAACAGCTGACAAGAACCTACACTATCATAAAACATTTGGAAAACCCAAAGGGCTTTAAATGAAATAATAGATTAATAAACCAATAAAACACAATACACCAGAATAAAGAACACAATAATCACTTGAGGTCAAATTACATAAAAGACTCAAATAAAAAAAATATATAAAAAATGTGTTTGCAGAGGGAGCGCTCCCCCTCCCCCCACTATAGTGCTCACTTGGAGAGGTGACCAACCCAGTGTTTGAGGGCTGCATTTGAGTGCTCCAGGAGCATGACATCTATCTCTCTCTTATTGTTTCTCATTGTGCTGATTTCATGTTCTTATAATGGGGATAGAAATCTACAATAGGGGAAGCTTTACTGAGTATCATTATTGAAGGTAAAGATTGACAGCATCAAACTAACCTATGTTCTCTATGGCATAATAGAGCTGACTGTCTCATCACTCATGTCTTAGTTTGAAGGTTATGGTGATGCATTACTGACCTTGTGGATCATTGCTGGTCTTCCCTTTAAAAAAAGACATTTACAATATTTAACATTGAAAACACCACTAATTTGACTTCTACTTGAAATTAAGGTTAGAGTTTATTACTATGGATCACTTATCTTTGAAAGCATTGCTGATTTTTTCTGATCTATTTTTGCAATAAAATTGAAACTTCAGTTGAGGTATTTATATTGTGGTTAGGATTAGACTCATACCACCATGTGATCTTAACTAGCAACACCTGAATCAGAAGCCTTCCCGGAAGCAGGAACTGTAGTCCAGAAGCCATAACTGTAGTCCAGAAGTCTTGGTTGTAGCAAATTGTTCAACACAGCGATAAAAGAGCAGTGTAACGTACGGTGAACATTGTCACAAAATATGATTTTACATTATTAAAGTAACTGGCAATATTTTAAACTTTCAACAGCTGATAAGAACCTACACTATCATAAAACATTTGGATAGACTGTCGAAACAGTATGGCTGCGGTTTATCATCGCCATCTAGTGGCGCATTGTGAGAACTGAATCAGAATCAGAATGGGGGTTTATTCGCTATGCAAGATAAACAAACATAGAATTTACTTTGGCAGGAATGAGCAAACATAGAACATAAATGTGGCCTACTAATAAAATGAAAATGAATACCATGTAAGATACACTGCAGATATGATACATATAGACAAGGAATACAAATGTTACAAATAATACAATAATAATACAAATGAAGCGAGTAGTGCAATGATACAGGTAACATGGAATGCAAATGTTACAAATAATGCAAATGATGCGAGTAGTGCGAATGATACAGGTAACATGGGATTGCAAATGACATGGGTACAGAGTGGAATGGGTATATATATATGGTACGTTGGTGGGGGGGGGGGGGGGGGGTATATACACAGTGGTGCAAATATCACAGTTGTAAGTTTTTTAAGTTTAAAGTTTAAAGTGTTTTGTGCTAAAGTGGCAGAGTGCAATGGGATTCTGGAGGGGGGGGGGGGTGTCTCAAACTGAGTCCTCGGCCCTGTTGAAGAGGGCAATAGCAGAGGGGTAGATAGAAACTGATAGTGGTATTTAAGATTACATGAATAACACGCAATGTCAAACCTGATAACACCAGTAAATGTCATGGCTTCTTCAACCAAATTTTTACGTAAGAAGTAAAAGCAACTGTAACATAGTTGAAGGCTCTTCAGGGAGTTTGGATCAAAGGGTTTGGATCAAAATACATTTGATTCAAATCAATACAATTATTGACATACATTTACATTTATTCATTTAGCAGACGCTTTTATCCAAAGCGACTTACAAGAGAGAGCTTTTACAAAGAGCATCAGTCATTGAGCATAGCAACGTGCTACGTGGGTCACGTGCAACGTAACATAAACTGATTATAAGTAACAATCTTTTCTATGAGAATCTGAAAGTGACTATTTCATAAATAAAGCTATGGACTGGCCCCTAGGCTAGGCTAGGCTGGGCTGGACTGAGCTGGTTGGCCCCTGGCAAGGCTAAGCTGGACTGAGCTGGGCTGGCCCCTAGGCAAGGCTAGGCTGGACTGAGCTGGCTGGCTGGCCCCTTGCTCCCTCCCAGGAGGGAGAGCCCCTGGGCTAGCTGGTTGACTGGCTGGCTGGTTGACTGGCTGGCTGGTTGGCTGGCCCCTTGCGCCCTCACAGGAAGGAGGACCCATGAGCTAGGCTGGCTAGCAGGCTGGGCTGGCTAACTGCCTTAAATGGTTTTAGAAGAATTATCTGGACCAAAACACTCACTAACTATTCTTACACGGTATTAGGATATGAAAATATTGTATATCAAATATACACCTCAACATTTAAGCATTTGATTTTGTTGATATAGGTATGGATACAATTTAGCCAATTTACTCAACTTACACATTGCTTATACAATGTAGCAACAGCTCATTCTAAATGACTGTTTCAAAGATTTACTATTTGTCACAATTAGTGTAAAGTAATATAAACAAAATGTTCAAACTGAATAATGGAAAACACTACGTGAAATACATAAAGGGAAGAAACCAGTTTTATTATTAGCATGGGCTGTGGGCATGAAACAAGGATATTATTGGCCTTACAATTAATAACATTTCACACACAACAATCCAATTAATCAAAGCACCTTTTAAAAGGATTAAATTACACATTATTTGTGTGAACAACTTGATCAACTCAAATCAGTTGTTGCTTTGAAAATCCTAAATGATACAGCCACAATACATAGTTGTGAGGGTGCTGGGTTTGGGTTAATCTAATCTAATCTGAACTCCCCTTCGACAGACGCAGCTGTCTGCCATCGGATACACCTGGGGGTCCTGGGGGTCCTCTCCAGCACTGGGCACCTGACTGGTGGGGCATCTCGATCCTCTGGGAGGAGTGAAATAATAGTTTGATGGACCTTAGTCCCCCTGATCCTCCAGCTGTCCTTGAGGAGGGAAGGATGGGGTCTCCTTTTTTCATGTACTCGTTTCTAAATCTGAAAGAAATGAAAGTAGAGAGTGAAGGAGGAGAGGAGTAAAGGGGAGGGGTGGAGCGGAGGAGTGGAGGAGAGGAGGGGATGAGTAGAGGTGAGGAGGGCAGGAGTGGAGAAGGGGAGGAGTGGAGGACTGGAGGGCAGGAGAGGAGTAGAGGAGTGGAGGAGTGGAGGGCAGGAGTGGAGGAGAGGAGTGGAGGAGAGGAGGGGATGAGTGGAGGACTGGAGGAGTTGAGGGCAGGAGTGGAGGAGAGGAGGAGAGGAGAGCAGGAGTGGAGGAGAGGAGAGGAGGAGAGGAGTGGCTTGGTTCAATAACCTGTTGGATGCATGTAATGAATGAATGAAACTTACTTAACTGACTGGATTCATGACTGCAGTTGACTCTACCATTGGTGTGAATCTGAAGATGGAAGTCAATCCCAACCCTGCAGTAGAGCTCACAAGTCCTGCGTTCTGAGCGGACCCCCTCCTCCTGAGAAGGGTCTTCCAAAGAAACATACTCCGATCCAGTCAGGTAAATCAACTGAGTGACGGTATAAAGACAAAGAGGAACATTCTTTCTTCCTAAAAGATACTCAGGTTTCTGTCTTTGTTAGGCCAGGTCTAGCATTTAGTTGATTTTGAGCGCTGTGAACAAAAGGAATTTGTAACTGAAAGCTCAAACCTGCTCATTATACGATTCAACACAAAAACTTAAAGCAGGCATTTTCCAAGGACTCAGTATGCGCTGTATTTTTAAGTACAAGCAGACTGTTTTAAAAGATCAACGGGGCACACTAATAACTAATTAATCAAAGATAGAGACAGTTAGGAATCGCTTGAATTATTTTGAAAATATAGCCATATCCAAAGTGACATACAAATAGTGCATGTAGACGGTACAGCAGAAGAAGCCACATCAGAAGTGGACAGTTGTAACTTCTAGTTAGAATCAAGGTGGTATCATCTAGGCTCAGTTTACACATCTCAGCTGTCAACACTGTGCAACATCAAACAATAAGAGAGGAACCTCTCCTCCAACAAACACACCTTTTCCTTTTGGCCTGGAAGAGGATGTCTTCTACTGTGTCTTTGAGAGACCCAGACTCATCCTCCTTGAGCACTTCCCTGTGAGTGAGACAGAAGAACAACAGACTGATGATGTCAGTGGGCCAACAACAAGCTGATGGTTCAGCACAGTGATGGAGACATGAGTCCCAGTAAACTGAGGCTCACCATGTCCGCTCGTATCCTCCCTCCCAGTGCTTAACTCTCTCTGGCTCCTCATCCATGACAGGGTTTCACTTTGTTCAGCTGGTAACTAACAAGTCAAATATTTAAACGGGATTTAAACATGGACATATGGACTGGAACAACTTGCAGTTCTCAACAGCTGGTAGTTAAATAGCTACGATAACTAGTTCACCTTACAAACAAGATAAACCTTTATTAAACAAGAAATTATATTTGACTGCTTGTTTACCAAATCACCTTGTATATTCACATTAGACTAACAAATGGATCAATAAAAGTCGCTATAATCTTACAAGGAAACCGCCTTTCCCCTTCATCTGTCCGGTGCAGCGCAAGACTGGTCCTCCGGAAACATGCTGCGTACACTGAGTTCCGAAATTAAACAATTAGCTTCAAAATTGTTGACAATTATTATTTACATTACTGTATTATATAGATTATTTTAGATTAATGTCGGTTATTTTTTGTAAATAACAGATGTTCTTCTCAACACAAAGTTCTTAAAACTCGTCATTGAAACCGAATAGTAACGAACGCAAACCAACATTCTTGCTCTACATCGCATTCTGAGGAAATATTTAACAGGTTCAAAGTATTTAAAAAATTTCAGCTGGCAAGAAACTAAACTTTTATAATAAATCTGGATAGACTGTCGAAACATTAGCCTTTAAAACCCCAATCTATAAAGCTGCGCTTTATCATCGCCACCTGGTGGCGTATTGTGAGAACTGCTGGTGGTATTTATACTGAACAGCACCGTGACCATTTCACAACGAATTATTTTATACGATTGAAATATCCGACAAGAAACTAAACTGACAGTAAATCTGTATAGATTTGGAAGGCTGTCTTGAATTTTCTCCAGCCCCCTCCAACTGGAATCCAGAACTGTAGTCCAGAAGCAGGATTGTAGTCCGGAAGTCTAGGTTGGAGTGGGGTTAGGGAAGGGGGTGGTGGGGGGGGGGGGTGTTGGTTTAAAGGTGAACGTACGAGTCCAAATTCCTCCTGGTGTCTCGTCAAAGTAATATGGGCAACAAAAAGATACTTTGTGTTGGTCTAGTTTGTCTGGATATCATCAATGTGGTGGATAAATACCCAGAAGAAGACTCCGACAGCAGGTCAGTCAATGTTTAGGAAAAATGAACTAATATTGAGCTTCAAGCATCGTTAAAAAGAGCAGTGGAAAACCGCTGGCCATACCAGTTAAGAAAACAAACATAGGTCTTTAAATATTTCATTTTTTTCTGAATTACAGTAAAACGTAATTATTGTTAGGTTTTATTTCAGTACTGATTTCTGCATTCGCTGTACCTTAATGATGCGCCTACCCTAAACCCTAAACTCCGTGGCAGTCATCAGTCCACGACCTCATGCATGAATGTATGGATACATGACTTGTATCTTGTATGGAAACATGACTTGTATCTTGTATGGAAACATGACTTGTATTTTGTGTAGATACATGACTTGTACCTTGTATGGAAACATGACTTGTATCTTGTATGGATACATGACTTGTATTTTGTATGGATACATGACTTGTATCTTGTATGGAAACATGACTTGTATCTTGTATGGAAACATGACTTGTATCTTGTATGGAAACATGACTTGTATTCTTCTCACAGGTGCTTATCTCAACGTTGGCAACGTGGGGGTAACGCGTCAAACTCGTGCACAGTGCTGGCACTACTCGGTGCTCCCTGTGCGTTCTTGGGCTCTCTGGCGCCTGGGCCTGTAGCAGAGTAAGTTGATAGTAATAATAGTACTTAATAATACTATTAGTAACATTACTAGACTATTTACCTAGTAGAGAGATAGATGTATTATCTAGCAACACACAATTGTATTTTTGTTCTCACTTTCAGCACCAATAGCTACAACCTATAGCAGGGGTGGGCAGGTCCGGTCCTCGAGGGCTGCTATCCCAAAGGTTTTAGATGTTTCCCTGCTGTAGCACACCTGATTTAAATAAATGGCCATTGTCAGAATCCCACAGAGATTAACACTAACCTGACCTGTGCATTAGAATCAGGTGTGCTGGGGCAGGGAAACAACTCAGACCTTAAGGACAGCCGCTCTTGAGGACTGGAATGGCCCACCCTTGACCTGTAGGGTTAGGGTTAACTATTAGGGTTAATCCTAACCTATAGACAACATGTCTCTGATGTAATATCTCCCTTTATCAGATTGTTTCTCTGTTCTATGCAGTAGGTGCTTTAAATCACTCATGCATGGATCAGCTACTGTCTCTCTCCCTCTCAATCGCTCTGTCTCCTTGTACCATGTCTCCTTGTACCATGTCTCCTTGTACCATGTCTCCTTGTACCATGTTATCCTACAATCTCAATTACAAGAGACAACGCTTTAAATCTCCTTTAATGGCAGCAGACATTTAATCTCTCAGTCATCTAGCCTCACGTTTTTCTCTTTCTTTCATTTTCTCTCTCTGTCCTGATGTCTGTCTTAAACCATCTCTTCTGATCATGAAACTGTTGTGCCAGCTTTGTGCTGGAGGATTTTCAGAAGTACCACATCGACATCTCTCTTCTCTCTGAGCATGCTCAATGCTCCTTCCCTGCCTCTGTGGTCATCAGCAATGTGACCACTGGTAGCCGCACCATCCTACACATGAACAGGTGTGTGTGGGTTTGTATTTGTATATAATTATCCTTTATACTGCTCCCCCCCCCTTTTTTCCTCCACTGGGAACTAGATGGCACTTCCTTATCTTTCTCCACTTATAGGTTCTTCATCTTGCTACTAATTGGTCAACTTCATTAGTTCATTGTTTAATGTCAGGGCCTCCACTCAAAGCTGTCTCCCTTATTAATTGAAGCCTGCTCAATTTCAACATGAATACAATATAATTTTACATAATAATAATATTTATAAAAAGACGTTGGCTACTGCACTTCTCAGTAAAAGAGAGAGCTGCTGTATCAGATATACAGTAATATCAGATATACAGTAGTATCAGATGTACAGCAGTATACTACAGCAGCTGCTGTATCAGATATACAGCGGTATCAGATATACTGCAGTATCAGATATACAGTAGTATCAGATATACTGCAGTATACTACAGCAGCTGCTGTATCAGATATACAGCAGTATCAGATATACAGTAGTATCAGATATACAGTAGTATCAGATATACAGTAGTATCAGATATACAGCAGTATCAGATATACAGTAGTATCAGATATACAGCAGTATACTACAGCAGCTGCAGTATCAGATATACAGTAGTATCAGATATACTGCAGTATAATACAGCAGCTGCTGTATCAGATATACAGTAGTATCAGATATACAGCAGTATCAGATATACTGCAGTATCAGATATACAGCAGTATCAGATATACAGCAGTATCAGATATACAGCAGTATCAGATATACAGCAGTATCAGATATACAGTAGTATCAGATATACAGCAGTATCAGATATACAGTAGTATCAGATATACAGCAGTATCAGATATACAGCAGTATCAGATATGCAGCAGTATCAGATATACAGCAGTATCAGATATACAGTAGTATCAGATATACAGCAGTATCAGATATACAGTAGTATCAGATATACAGCAGTATCAGATATACAGTAGTATCAGATATACAGCAGTATCAGATATACAGCAGTATCAGATATACAGCAGTATCAGATATACAGTAGTATCAGATATACAGTAGTATCAGATATACAGCAGTATCAGATATACAGTAGTATCAGATATACAGTAGTATCAGATATACAGTAGTATCAGATATACAGCAGTATCAGATATACAGTAGTATCAGATATACTGCAGTATCAGATATACAGTAGTATCAGATATACAGTAGTATCAGATATACAGTAGTATCAGATATACTGCAGTATACTACAGCAGCTGCTGTATCAGATATACAGTAGTATCAGATATACAGTAGTATCAGATATACTGCAGTATCAGATATACAGCAGTATACTACAGCAGCTGCTGTATCAGATATACAGTAGTATCAGATATACAGCAGTATCAGATATACAGCAGTATCAGATATACAGCAGTATCAGATATACAGCAGTATCAGATATACAGCAGTATCAGATATGCAGCAGTATCAGATATACAGCAGTATCAGATATACAGTAGTATCAGATATACAGTAGTATCAGATATACAGCAGTATCAGATATACAGCAGTATCAGATATACAGTAGTATCAGATATACAGTAGTATCAGATATACAGCAGTATCAGATATACAGTAGTATCAGATATACAGTAGTATCAGATATACAGTAGTATCAGATATACTGCAGTATCAGATATACAGCAGTATCAGATATACAGTAGTATCAGATATACAGCAGTATCAGATATACAGCAGTATCAGATATACAGCAGTATCAGATATACAGCAGTATCAGATATGCAGCAGTATCAGATATACAGTAGTATCAGATATACAGTAGTATCAGATATACTGCAGTATACTACAGCAGCTGCTGTATCTGTGCCTGTCCTCTTCTTGCCCTGCCAGCTTCATTGTGGGCGATTTCACCAAACGCGGAGTGGACATTTCCGCTGTTGCCTGGCAACAAAAGGGCGAGACTCCGTGTGCGTGCTGTGTGGTGTGTACCGGTAGCGGCTCACGCACAGTTGTGCTCTCTGACATGTAAGGAACACACATGTGGCATGAGGGAAGGGCTCGCCTGGAACCCTTTCCCTATTTCTCCATTTTCTTCTCCCAGGCTAAATCAAAAGAGGTTATGGTTTAAAGCAGTGGTCTTCAACCCTGGTCCTCAGGACCCACTGTCCTGCATGTTTTAGATGTTTCCCTGCTCCAACACACCTGATTCTAATGCATGGGTCGTTATCTAGCTCTGAAGAATCCTGGTAAACGATCATGCATTAGAATCAGGTGTGTGGGAAGGGGGAAACATCCAAAACATGCAGGACAGTGGGTCCTGAGGACCAGGGTTGAAGACCACTGGTTTAAAGGACAATGCATGCTTATCATGTCATATGGATAATTTCTGTCACTATACATATAAATCAAAGCTATTGATATATTGTAAATAAGAAAACATCTGTGATAATGTATTTACAGTATTTGTGTATTGTAATTTAATATGAATTGCTTTATTATCCATATTGATGAAACATCTAATGTGATATGTACAGAGCAACATGATCTTCAGACAATGAGAATTTTATATAAATTCTATTATCGATTTCCCCTCAGGTCTATTATCTAACATCTGTGGAAATGTTTTCCTATTGCCCATTATTAACACTGAGTGACTGACTATGCTACCTCTACCACCCTACACACACACACACACACACACACACACACACACACACACACACACACACACACACACACACACACACACACACACACACACACACACGCCGCACACACACGCACCGCACGCACGCACACACACAGAACCCACTACTAACCTGAACAAATGAGCTAACTGAAAACTAAACAGCCGGTGTCACCAGACCAAACAAAGACAAGATGAGGTTAAACACTGTCTAACTGGGCATGACCAGCCTGCTGCACACCAGCACTGGAAACATGGTGTCAGAGCAGGAGCGAGAGCTACACTGCCCCCTTCTGGGCCCTTTTATAGGCTTCTGTGAAAAAGAAAACCAAATTTCTCTCTCTTTAAAGAAATTAATCAGATACAAAATCTGACAACAAAAATATAAACGACTTACAAAATTTTATAAAAACTTTAAAAAAATATGAATAATCAGAAAAAGGTGCACCGGTGCCTAACAGTCACTTGTGTCCCTCAGGAACCTCCCTGACGTCACAGCAACAGACTTCTCTAAAGTGGACCTGAACCAGTACAGCTGGATTCACTGGGAGGTGTGTGTGTTGGCAGTGCTCATATATCTAACTATTTTCTCATATCGATTAATGTATTAGTTTGTTGAAAGATTAATATCTGTATCTGGTTCACCTCTGAGGATCTATTTGATGATCATCTCACAGGGTCGGAACGCAGAGGAGCAGGTGAAGATGATCCACCAGGTGGTCCAGTTCAACAGGTCTTTGCCACAGCAACAAAGGATCACCATCTCTGTGGAGATAGAGAAGACAATGGAGACGCTGTTTCAGCTGTTTCCCTACGGCGACATAGTATGCTTTCCATGTTAGGTTGATATTTCCATGTTAGATTGATATTTCCATGTTAGATTGACATGTTAGATGTATATTTCCATGTTAGATTGACATGTTAGATTGATATTGACATGTTAGATTGATATTTCCATGTTAGATTGACATGTTAGATTGATATTCTCAGCTATTCCCCTCAAACCTGTCTGCCCTTTAAAGGTGTTTATTAGTAAGGATGTGGCTGTGCACTTTGGATTCCATTCAGCAGCCAGTGCAGTAAAGGGACTCTATCATCACGTGAAGAAGGGGTGAGTGGAGTGGAGAGGTGCAGGATAGAGGGAGATGACTGAAAGATAAAATGGTAGATTAAAGAGTCATGCCATATCAAACCATATTATGATGTCTTTTCACTAGTGCTGCCCTCATATGTGCCTGGGCAGAGAGAGGAGCAGATGCTCTTGGTCCTGATGGAGTTGTGGTCCACTCTGATGCCTTTCCTCCTGAGGTCTTGGTGGACACACTGGGAGCAGGAGACACCTTCAACGCATCTGTCATCTATTGCCTGTCTAACGGTCAGGAAATGCATTGTAGCATCGTAATCATTACCACCGTCATTATAATAATTGGCATTTTTGTATTTTCCCATTTAATTGAATTTAT
This sequence comes from Neosalanx taihuensis, assembly GCA_030340665.1. Classification (NCBI taxonomy): domain Eukaryota; kingdom Metazoa; phylum Chordata; class Actinopteri; order Osmeriformes; family Salangidae; genus Neosalanx; species Neosalanx taihuensis. Next base: position 57,076 of record CM059305.1, read on the forward strand.
ACAGTATTTTTTAAATGGTGTTGGTCTCTATCTGTTTAGAGTATTTTCTCTCCCTATTTCTCTCTGTCCCCAGTCATCTCGCTGTCCTCAGTCATCTCTGTCCTCAGTCATCTCTGTCCCCAGTCATCTCTCTCTTTCCCCAGTCATCTCTGTGTCCCCAGTCATCTCTGTCCCCAGTCATCTCTCTGTCCCCAGTCATCTCTGTGTCCCCCAGTCATCTCTGTCCCCCAGTCATCTCTCTGTCCCCAGTCATCTTTGTCCCCAGTCATCTTTCTGTCCCCAGTCATCTCTCTGTCCCCAGTCATCTCTGTCCCCAGTCATCTCTGTCCCCAGTCATCTCTCTGTCCCCAGTCATCTCTGTCCCCAGTCATCTCTGTCCCCATTCATCTCTGTCTGTTGTTGACACTCTTCTTTTCATGTTTATGTCCAGGAGGAAGTTTACAGGAAGCACTGATGTTTGGTTGCCAGGTTGCTGGTAGGAAGTGTGGTGTCCATGGATACGACGGAATCGCAGAGGCAAAGAAGTGATAACACAGAAGACAAAAGACAACCTGTCAAAAAACTTTAATTTACATTTGTAATTTGGGAACAGGAATATTTTTTCCAGGGAAACCAATGATGCTGACTGATCGGTTCTAAACTTCTGGTACTAGCTGTGATATGTAGATATTGCTACAGTATCATATATGTATGATAACAGCTATAGACAATTTTTTCATGCACATTTTTGCTTTAGTTTCTTATAGAATAGTCATTCTAGCAAAAGGTTCAACAAACTTTGACTTGAGATTGTGTCCACACAAGTGGACATTGTAAGATAATTGTTTTAGTTTCACAATGACTAAATGACTAATGTTGATTGCTGAGATCATAGTGTTCCTTCCTAGTACTGAGGATGACACAATAAGTAGCCGCTGTTGTAGAGTCCCACGTGGACTCAACTTGGGCTGCAATGATGTTCTGTACATAGGCATGATGGTGTATCCATGTGTACATGGACAAACTACACTTAACCAAATAAAAGACTCTTAAAATCAAACCATTTTATGATTTTCTTCAAGCTTTGTAACTTTGTTTGTCAGTGTGAGCACATTGGTACATGTGTGTGTATACTCCTGTGAGACAGTGATAGTGAGTCATGGCTTGTACCACCTGCTCTACAGGGACCTACAGTAAAACAGATGTGTTGATAATATACACAGTGACACTATCACTAAGGGTGTGTATGTGAAGATGAAACATAAACAGGATATCTAACCCACCCTGTCATAACCACACAGCTGTGTGTTGCTGTGAGAGGACAGGTTACTGTTTCTAAAACTCACTTCTCTCCCGGTCTCTCACTTGGCTACCATTGTTCTCATACTCCTGTTGTGTGTGAATATAACTGAGTTACTCTTGACGCTTCAATATATATTTTTATTATTATATATTCTTTTCAAAGTTTGTTCTCCTTTGGTCCCTGGTTGTTGACATTGAATATCAGATATTCAGATATACTGTATAATTCTGTAGATCAGCTCTACAATAACATATCTGTCTTCTACATTGCCATCTTTTCTCATTATCACTTTCTCATCCATTATCTATCATAAGCCTGGTCCTAGATTTGTTACAATGTGAAGGAAGTGGTGTTTCATTGGCAGGTCTACCAGTCTACCAAGGTTAAATAAAGCCTTGGAGAATCAGGGAGCAATTTCAACCAACATTTACTAAAGTATTGTTCTCTATGTTGCTGATCGTCTAGATCGTTGCTGGCTTCTTGTACCCTGACAACCAACCACATTCTGAACTAAGAACAAAAGATGTCAGGAAATGAACTCCTGTGTCAGGAAAGTGGAAGCTTTGCTTTTAATAGGTTGTAGACAGCAACACCTCACTCCCTAACTCCTGTATTAACACATTAAGGAAGAAATGATGCTGTTTCAGGCCTCTGAAAAGACTCATAAAAGGAGAGTATGTGGATGTGTAAAATTACAAGTATTTATTTCACTCATACATGTTGTTAAAATTCCATAGTCAAGGAAACAGTTGATTTGGATTAAGGCGAGGAACTTTAGTTAAAGACAGATGCCACTTATCCTGTCTGTTTTTTGATGAGACGTCCTACCACTTATCCTGTCAAACTGTGAGCAAACCTTTCTCTCCCATACAGGAGTCATGTGGCGCAGTTGGTTAGGCTAGTAATTGGAAGGTCACTGGTTCGAACCCTGGCTGTGTGAACATGATGTTGTGTCCTTAGGCAAGTGAGAAGTTTTGAGAAGTAACGCATGTTTTTTTGTTCCAGGTATTAGTTTGAGATGAGAATGAGAGACTGGTCCAAGAACTGCACTCCTGGGTTAGGGTTACCCTTAGGGATATCCCTGTAAAAAACACAGCCTGATCCTTAGGGATAACCCTGTAAAACACACAGCCTGATCCTTAGGGATAACCCTGTAAAACACACAGCCTGATCCTTAGGGATAACCCTGTAAAACACACAGCCTGATCCTTAGGGATAACCCTGTAAAACACACAGCCTGATCCTTAGAGATAACCCTGTAAAACACACAGCCTGATCCTTAGGGATAACCCTGTAAAACACACAGCCTGATCCTTAGGGATAACCCTGTAAAACACACAGCCTGATCCTTAGGGATAACCCTGTAAAACACACAGCCTGATCCTTAGGGATAACCCTGTAAAACACACAGCCTGATCCTGTCATAGACGAGTGGGAGGATGTTACAGTGTAACACTGTGGCTATGCTGTCTTGTCAGGTTTCTCCTCCCATCTCACCTCTTTCCTGCCCTCTCTCCTCCCTTTCCTATCTTAGTAGGCACCCTTATTTAGTATGTCATTCACACCTCACTTAATTCAATATTGTTAACCCAGCTTTCTTTTTTTCTGAGTATCTTTCTTTACAATAAGATCATTTATTGTTGCCCTTGGCTGCCACTAAACATGTTGTGTGGATGGAGAGACAGGAGAAACTGAGAGTATGGAGAAGAGGATTAGGTTGAGGAAAATGAACAGGGTAAAGGAAGAGGAAGACACTGAGTTTGATCTCTCATAAAATCAGACTGAACACTGGACATTCTATGAAATAAAATGATTTCTTCCTGAATCAATCAATCACTGTCCTGAATGACATTGGCTTCTGTGTGTAGACATCTACATCTATATCATTGTTGCTCCTTGATTTGGTGGCTATGAAGTTCTGTTGGCTGTACAATTAAGATTATATGTTTGTACAGCTGCATAAAAGTTTTTAACGTATTTACGGAATGCTACCATATGGCACTGTAGCAAAGTCCCAGCACGGCACACACACAGTATATGGCATTGGTGTACAAAACACACAAGCAAACAGAAGCTAAAACTTCATGGTAACACCAACTGCACGATTTATGACAAGAACTTACAAAATTAAAGCAAAACTATTACCTTCTGGTCCACTCCTAAATCAACTCTTTGGTAAACTGTGTTGTGAAATAGCTTCTATATCTCTGGCTTTTAGTTATTAAAATATTTTTGCAACAACATAGGTAAAAAATGGGAATATGATCTTATGAGTGATACCCTGATCTTGGTCAGGTACAGATGTTATCGTATTTGAGGTGTGTTGGATTTACCTTCTATTTGAGCTGTGTTTGAGTTATATTGGGGAGGGTGTACTAAATCAAATGCATGAGTGGTCCCATAACTGGATTGAGTTATGTGATTTCTGGCTTTATAAGGATAATAATATAAAACACCCTGCAGTAGTACAAACCTGTGTAAAAACACATATTGGAAAAACGGAGAGTATAGATTATAATATAAGAACGTATGTGCTGCGTAAACATCATTTCCTGTTATTTAAAAGTTAATCAGGTCTCAAAGTAATATCTAAGGACTAGTGATCAGGTGGAAGACCAGGAAAAGACTTCCATAACAGTTTAGAGGTTCATTCGTCTTTCTTTGAAACCTGTTATTGTTTTTCTGTGTCTGAAACTGACGTCGATACAAATCTTTGGTGTTGAAAGAAGTCCTCTTTATGTCTTCTCTAGAACATTCATTTATACAGGCATCCTACAATCACATCTTCTCGTAAAGCAGCATTCCGCTAAAGATGGTGAGAGGTTCCACAGAGTGGGCTAGCTTACCCATCACCAGGTCGATGCACACAGTGTCGCCCATCTGGAGTGGCAGGATGATATTGAAAACCGCCAGTGAGCCTGGTGTGTCCTTGGCCTCTGCCACAGGCTTGTTCTCCAGACCCTCAGGCTGGTAGCCTCCAGAGTCCACACGGGCAATGCCATAGTTAGACTTGGAAAGTACTGCCTCAATTTTCTCATTCCAGTGACCTGTCAAGATGGCACTGAAGAAGTAGTGGCCATCAATGGGAGCCTTGAAGATACCTGGGAGACAGAAACCAGGCATTTGGGGGGTGCTGGAGAGCATTGGAGAAATGTAATACTGCAACACAAAACTGTCTTATTATAATTCCAATCCATTGTAACTAGGGGTGACATGACAGCATCTGGATATATTGAAAAACAGGCGAGCTGCTGCATTTTGGATTCTTTGAAGGGGGCGGATTGCACTTGCTGGAAGCCAGGCTAGTAGTGAATTGCAGTAGTCCAGCTTGGAGAGGATAAGGTTAAGGTTAGGGTTACTCTACTTACAGCTGTCATGTCACCTCGCTCCTCATCGCCCTCCACTAGATTCCCATCATGGCCCGTATCAGATTCAAGACCCTGAAGTCCTCCTCTGACAATAGTCTAGTGGTCCCACCCCTCAAGAGTGCCAGGACCCAACACAAACTCTTCCCCTGTCTGGCTCCCCAATGGTGGAATCAACTCCCCACCTCCATCAGAAACACAGACTGTCTCCTCACCTTCAAGAAAAAGCTCAAGGCTCACTTGTGCCAAGAGTCTAACGGCACTTAGAAATATAATCTATTGTTGTTACTTTATTGATCCCTGAAGGAAAACTCTTTCGTTTTATTGTTGTTGCTGTGTTGTTTGCTTTCTACAAGTAGACTACTGCCCGTCGGAGATGCTTGCCTTAAACTTGTAAACTGTTCAGCTGAATGCTCTTATAGTTCTTTCCTTGGCACTTATTGGCTCTCATGATGTATGTTTCATAATCTATAAACCTGCTATATTTGGAGTCTATCATGTTGCTATGATCAGTGACCAATGCTCTTTTGGAAAAAAAAGCTCTCTCTTGGAAGTCGCTTTTGATAAAAGCGTCTGCTAAATGAACACAAATAAATGTGAATGCATTAGGAAGTAAGTCTACATAAACGTATTATCATCAACTGCATTACAGATTAATGTGAACAATAAAACCTGTTATCAATCAAATGTACCACTGAGAGTGAAGAGGAACGATCTGTGCAAGAAGCCTAAAGGCTTTTTCTGTTGTAGTCACCTGTTCTTGGGTTGTAGAAATCCCCTTCATTGACAAAGACCTTGTCAAACACAATGGTTCCTGAATTTACCATGGGGTTTGTGAGGGCAGCTGAGAAGGACAACTTTGGCATATGGGCATCAGCACCAGGCAAACCTGATTGGGATATTATTGAAGGAATGTTTAGAAAACATTGTCTGTGGCTGTTTTAAATTCTGAAAACATAACTTGTAATAGTCTGAAATTCTGTATTCAAATAATAATCGTCTGGAATCTCTGTCTGGACATGAGAAACTCAAACTCAAGGCTACTAGTATAAATCATAGTGTGCCCTCACAATACAGTATCGTCCAGCAAAAATAAAAATAGATCAAAAGTTTTCCTGTTTCTTAACTTACCTGGAAGTCCTCTGAGCCCAATCTCCCCCTGTCTTCCTGGAGGTCCATAGGGACCTTTGGGCCCAGGTATCCCAGGAAAGCCCCTCTCTCCCTGGGGACCACGTGGTCCAGGTGGGCCTGGGACAGTGGTTAGAAAACAGAATGATAACACTCATAGCGTCAAATATAACTCTCCAAATACATTCAGCAGAGTCTAACAATCAAACAGGAAACATAAAATATGAACATGCTTGGCGCACATGTAAGTGGACTGTAGACACTTGCATGGTACATGCTAAGAACAAAAGTACATTCATCCTAGAGTTAACAAGATTATATTTCCCATGTCTAATTTTATACTTTATTCTTAATTGAAAAAACATATTAATGCCTTCTGAATGTGCCGCACTGTCCAATCTTGGGTGTTTTAATCATGTACAAAGTTGGTTGAAACAAATAAAAACAAAGGTATTCACAGGGTAAGCTCAGAATTCCGTTATTATGTCACCCTGTGTCTGCTTAAAGCCCTGGTACTATTTCATCTATTTCATTCCAATGTCATACAAATACAGTCATGGCCAAAAGAGAAATATCTCCAGAAAATGTAGTATTTTTCACAGCACTGGTCTAATAGTCCAGGTTTCCAGCCTGTTTGGCTCAACCTGTCTCTGTGAATCAGTGTTTTCTCACAACTTGATCAAGAACAAACAGAACTCGCCTCACTGATGCACATCTGAAAGACTCATTTTCAGTGTCAAGTTACACACCAGATTGCAATACACTGGTGAAAAACATGCCAAAAATGTTGGTGACCCCTTTTCAAGATGTTCCTTTGTCTACAGTGCACAACACGATCAAGATCAACCCATGACACTGTAGCTAATGTCCCTGGACCTGGATGGAAGAAAACATTTGATGAAATGCAAGATAGTTTGGGTGGATAAGAAACCCCAAACAAGTTCCAGCTGTCCTGCAGGCTCAGAGTGCATCAGTGTCTGCATGAACTATATGTCAACATTTGAATGGCAGAACACCCAGGAGGACCCCACTGCTGACACACAGACATAAAGAAGCGAACTAAACAAAAAGGAAATGTGAGTCTTTCAACACTTTTCTGTGAGAAACACTTAGACAGGGGTGCCAAACTGTGACCATGACTGAAGACACTTTTAATTATAGGATTACAGGTGAACCTGCCCTAGCTGCAGCTTCTTCCCCATCAGGCTGGTCAGTGCCTCTGGCCCCCTCCCCCCCCCCCCCCCCCCCCCCCCCCACCTCTGTGACTCCCACCACTGTCCCATTTCACCTGCACACACTTTACTTTATTGGACTACCTCCATGACTATATTATCAGTATTATTATCATCAGTAATAACATATACCTGTGATTTACATGTTAAGTCAATGTAAACACACTCCTGCGGCACAAAACTGTTTTTTTTTTTTACTTTGGCAGATATTCACAGGGACAGAAACCAATCAGGGACTCTGCTTTTGTTAGAGATGTATTATGAGCTGTGACATGACTTGATCAGTGGAACTAAGAAGCAAGATGGATGACAAGCTGATCATAGCGGTGTGGTGATCAGATCTGCAGCATCACAGCAACTCTCAGTCTGTCAGATACCTTTTGGTCAGTTATACACTAACTCAGAATAATTAACACATAAATCTAAAATTGCTCACCAGTGGTGTGGTGTTCTGAGAGGCTGCGGAACTCAGTGAGCAGTTTGAAGACGGTGGAGTTCAGGTCCTTGATCTTCCCATGGATCACATCAAGGTTTGTAGTCTTTACGTCCTGGATGACCATTCCGTTGGAGGTCACAGTTGCATTTAGCTCATTTACACAGTTCCACAGCCCTGAAACATGCTTGTTTAGTCCATCTTTAATCCTTGCTAACACGTCAGACACTCCGTCCAGCCTTGTGCACACTCCTTCCATCTTGGATAGCCTCTTTTCTAGTCCATCGCCAGAACGCTTGCAGTCACCCATTTCCACCACCAACGTGCTCTCAAAACGGCGTATATCCTTGTCAATTCTATCCAGCCGGTTGTGACTTTCCTCAATGTGCTCATTGACTTCCTGCTGGATCTTATCAAGCTCAGAGATGATCTTGTCTTTGGTATTTCCCAAGTCAGTTATGACGCTGCTGTGCTTCTGAACTGTGTGCTCCAGGCCCTTCAATGTGTCGTTGATGGAGCTGAATGTCAGGATGACTTCCGACAGCTCACCCTGAAGTGTTTTTAGGTGGTTGTTGTTGAATGTGCCCCCGATCACACTGTGGCCGTCAAGGGGTTTCTGAGTTTCATCCGGCCTTCCTCCTCCTGCTCCTGTCTCACCGGCTCCTGTTCTTTCTGCTCCTCCTCTTGCTCCTCCAGTGCCTGTAGAAGTGTCTGGAATGATCTTACACTGCACAGTGCACTTATCAATGTCTTCCCTCAGCTTCCCTACCTTTTGTTGGAGGTCAGAGCATACCCGGGAACAGGAGTCTTGATTGGAGTCTTTGACCCTCATAGCATTTATATCTGTCTGCCAGCGGTTCAGGGTATGCAGTGTGTGGTTCTTCAGATTCCTCAACTCATCCTCCATCCTCCCACAGGCGTCACAGTCATTGCCTAGCATCTCAATCTCAGTGACAATGCGGTTAAAGTGTTCTCCCTTTTCCCCTGTCACAGCTTTGATCCTGAGAATGTCTTGGCTTAGGTCAACCACCTTGTCCATGAGGGAGTCACCAGATATGGAGAGATCTTTGAGACGAGTGTCAAAGCGACGGATGTCATTTTCGTTGGCAATTACCTTCCACTCCAGGGATTTAACTGTGTCTTCATCAACACTATCTCCTCTCGCTCCTCCTACCCCTACTCTTCCTCCACCTGTTGCCCCTCCAAGAACTCCTCCATCCCCTCTACCATCCATCCCTCCAACTACCCCCCCATCCCCTCTTCCTCTACCTCCACTGGCACCTCCTTCCTCTTGATTTCCCCCACAGCCACAGTCCCCCATCCTCCTGTTCAAGAGGGAGGAGTTATTCTCGAGATTTAACAGCCGCTTATTGTGATCTGACACCTTATCCTTCACCAAGCCAAGGTCCAGCTCCACGTCTGAAATTCTGAAGGCTTGGTCATCGAAACGATCCAGGAACACTGTCCTTAGATCTCCAAGCTCTCTGTGAAAGTAATCCTTTAGAACCTTCTCCATGTAGTTCTCCTCAGTCCTCTGGACCGTGTTGTTAATTCTCCTCTCCAGGTCTCTTAGCCTGCTCTCCAGTCTGTCTTCTAGTATTCTGGGTCCTTCTACACTACCTCCACTGCCTCCTCCCCGTCCTCCTCCAAAACCACCACCATTGGAACCAAACAGCTCCTTAACCAGTCGTTTCTGTATGATGTCATAGTTCTCTGACACAGAGCTGATCTTCTGCTCTGCATCTGTGACTCGCGTCTTAAGGTCATTGACAGTATCACAGCAGCTGTGCGAGCGAGTCAGGTCCCTCCTCAGTCCATCCAGGCTCAGACGATAGCGTAAATCCATGGCGTTTAGCTGCTTCTCAAGTGCACGGATCCTCTCTCGGCCTTCTTGTTGCTGTTTGCGCAGGTCTTCTACCCCAGCCTGGCACGAGGAACAGGACAGTGATACCCTCTGCTCTAATTCTCTCAGGATCTCCTCCTTAAGTGTGTTGAGCTGTCCACCGCTGACACCACTTCCTACAAACGCCCCCCCTAGATCGTTGCCCATCCCGTCCTTCCCGTTGACCAGGTTGTTGATGCTGACCAAGGTTTTGTCATGGAGTCGAGTTCTGTTGTCCAACTGGTCCAGCTTTGTCTGGATGCTGTGGATTGTCTCTTTCATCTGTGGTTGGGCTGCGTCTGCAGGGTTCTTGCCCCCCCCGGAGCCTCCTGTAAAGCCTGGCTTAAGCATCTCCTCCTGGAAGCGCTCGTTCATGCCCCTAAGTGTGGACTGCAGGTCGTGGAGGTCCTTGGTCAGGCTCTGGATTTTATCCTCCAGCTGTCGCATCTTGTCAGAGTCTCCTCGGCCTGGAACATAGTCAACACTGGTTCAGCTAGGTCCCATACAGTAAAATAGTTTTTTTATAGTATATATATTATATTATACATATACAAATTCTATATATGCGGGTATATATATAACCCTAATACCATTTGGAAAAAAACACGTTTTAGGGTATATTTTAGAGTACATAATCAGATATTTAAATTTGTAAAAGACAATTTCTCAAAAGACTATACATTGCACAAACATACCACCCAGCGCATGACCAGAACCTGTACCAGTTTGTCCTGGTCTGGGTCTTGGTCGGTCCGTGGAAATTGGCGTTCCTGACCCAGTGCTAATCGGTCCCTCGCTGCAGTCTTCCCCAATGTATCCATGGCAACACTTCCACTCCATCTCTGTCACCATCTTGTAAGCCACCTTGTACCTGGGCCTCATGTAGGAGCGATACCTGAGCAGAGAGAGGGAGAGACAGACTATACATCTACATCACATTATATACTTTCTGCTGCTCTGATGGATGTACATCCATCCACATTGTAAATTATATATAATTATAGTATTGTTTCTTGTCTTCCTACAGGTACACTCTGGCACTTTTTGATGTTCATGTTGTTTAATTGTAACTTGTTTGACTGAATGCTCTTATGGTTCTTCCCTTTGAAATGTGTTTAGTTTGCCACAATGTTATGCTTCATAATCTGACTACCCGCAATTTTGGGGGACAATCACACTGTTATGATCAGTGACCGATGCTCTTTTGTAAAGCTCTTTCTTGGAAGTTACTTTGGATAAAAGTATCAGCTAAATGAATAAATATAAATATAAGTAAATGTTTGATCGTTCAACAGAGGCCAAATAATTCCAGTGGTGTTCTGGACATTAGGAAGCATTTAGTTAGTAAGTATTTAAACAGTTGTATCATGTATTCATTAAATATATGTGTCCAGATTACTTTATTTGTACTACTCAAATTCCCATGTGTACTTTCACACTTTGCTCTCTATGAGCAACTTGCTGCATTAATTTACTGTCCACACAATCTGTTTTCTAAGCCCTGAAATGTACATTTACATCAAGTCAGGTGAAAGTAACTCATTTGAGTTTTTGAGGTTCAATCCTCTGCAGATTTTCTAATCTGTTTTTCTGTTTTACTCTACAAATGTAATCTTACCCAAAATGTGTGGAGTGTTATTGTTAGTTAAGACAATCTTTTTGGTCACCCTGCATGTTGTTTAATGGCTACTTTTACAGTCCAGCCTGTGTAAATGGATTCTATTGGTTATAAACTGGTGTTAAGCAATATTCACTGTCTTCCTCCTGCTATTCTATACATTTGCCAGCATCACATTATTTATTTATTATTATTTGAGGACTGAGCTATGATTCCCTAGGGAGGTGGCTGAGGATGATGGTGTCGGGCTAATGAATAGGTCCCTGGTTCGAACCCTGGCTGTGCCAATATGACGTTGTGTCCTTGAGCAAGACACTTCACCCTACTTGCCTCAGGGGAAATGTCACTGTACTTGCTGTAAATGGCTCTGCATGAGAGCGTCTGATAAATGACTACATGTAAAATGTAAAAATGCCTGATTAGCCAGCCAGCTTTACAACAACCTACATAAAATATAAATATAAAACATAACTTACAAATGACCACCAAAAGAGTAAAGCTGTTTTGGGTTACTGTGGTATTCCAAACCCACAGAACCGAATGTACATGGATCAATGTGATTGGAACTGACTGCTACACAGAAGTTAGTGTCATAGGCCACACATTACACAGGTCCATTATACAAATTATTCTCCACACATTTCAGTAATCTAAATTTTCGATAAATGTAAGATGTACACAATGTAGGCCTAGTGCTCTGAAGTCAGTGTGCAAAACAGTGTTGTTTGAATAAACAGGGGTTATTACATGATAATATCAGCATGAATGTGAGACTTTACTTTAGTCCACCCTCTGAACCGTTAACTCTCTTCAATCCTATAGCTGTCTCTGTTTGTGTACATTATGTGTGTGTACATCATGTGTGTGTGTACATCATGTGTGTGTGTACATCATGTGTGAGTACATCATGTGTGTGTGTACATCATGTGTGAGTACATCATGTGTGTGTGTGTACATCATGTGTGTGTACATCATGTGTGTGTACATCATGTGTGTGTACATCATGTGTGTGAACATCATGTGTGTGTACATCATGTGTGTACTTACACCAGCACACGGGAACACTGCACGTTTCCCCAGCTGCAGGGGTGATAGTCAGGTTTGACATAGGTCTCCACCCCGTCTTCTACTACACAGCTGACCGTCTTAGTCACCACATACGCACACCAGTTCCTGCAGAGAGAGACAGGACTTACTGTATTGTAGTTCAAGGCATACAGAGTTACAGATGTGAATTTGAGCACTGCAGGCGAGGAGCCAAACAGAGCGTCTACGATCACTCTCCCTACTGAGGATCAGTATGTGTTGACTTTGTCTCCAGAAGTCTTTGGGCCAGTGTTGATTTAGGGTTGTAAGTAACTCTGGAGGCTTGTGAAACAATGTGTATGTGGGCATGGGTGTGCAGAACATTTGATGTGTTACTGATTTATAAAACCTGGCTTCAGTGTTTAGTCCCAGACCACTACAGACTTAGACATGCTTCGTGGCCAGGGGACAGTGTGTTAAGCCCCATACATTTGATAGCACTGAGACAGAACATGGGTGAGAGTTGAGCGGCACTGGGAGAGAAGCGAGGACAGAACAAGGGGACACTGTCTGACAGGAAGCAGTGAGTTAAGCTGGGAACGCAAGTCTGGCTCCTGGTCCATCTGCATCAAATCTTCTCAAAGTTGAGTCCTTTCCCCTCTGCTCTTCTCCCTGTACACCAACAGATGCACCTCCAGTCACCCATCTGTCGAGCTTCTGAAGTTTGCAGATGACACCACCCTGATTGGGCTCATCACAGGTGGGTATGAGTCTGACTACAGGTGGGAAGTTGACAACCTGGTGACCTGGTGTAGCCAAAACAACCTTGAGCTAAAGGGTTAGCACTCTTAAGACAGTGGAGATGGTAGTGGACTTCAGGAAAGATCCAGCCCCTCTCACCCCCATCACCCTCTGTGACTCCAGTTCAACACTGTGGAGTCCTTCCACTTCCTGGGCACCAACCTGTCCCAGGACCTCAAGTGGGAGCTGAACATCAGGCTACCTGAAAATGTCTAAACTTCTGGTACAGCTATTCTAATGACGTAGATGACAGGACAAGTTTGGAAATGATAACAGTTTTTTTTACTTGTTTTAGATGGATGATGGGTTTGTACTAGGTTGTTTTTAGATTTGGCTTGTGTTACAAGAGGGTAGCCTGGTCTCAGGTGACCTTCCAATCCCAAGGTACCCTTCCACTCCCAAGGTGACCTTCCACTCCCAAGGTGACCTTCCACTCCCAAGGTGACCTTCCACTACCAAGGTGACCTTCCACTCCCAAGGTGACCTTCCACTACCAAGGTGACCTTCCACTCCCAAGGTGACCTTCCACTCCTAAGATGACCTTCCACTCCCAAGGTGACCTTCCACTACCAAGGTGACCTTCCACTACCAAGGTGACCTTCCACTCCCAAGGTGACCTTCCACTCCCAAGGTGACCTTCCACTACCAAGGTGACCTTCCACTACCAAGGTGACCTTCCACTCCCAAGGTGACCTTCCACTCCCAAGATGACCTTCCACTCCCAAGGTGACCTTCCACTACCAAGGTGACCTTCCACTCCCAAGGTGACCTTCCACTACCAAGGTGACCTTCCACTCCCAAGGTGACCTTCCACTCCTAAGATGACCTTCCACTCCCAAGGTGACCTTCCACTACCAAGGTGACCTTCCACTCCCAAGGTGACCTTCCACTCCCAAGGTGACTTTCCACTCCCAAAGACAACACAGACATATTGACATACCAACAGCGACAGCTTAAAGCGAGGACAGATGGGGTCAGATGGCTCAACGGTTAAGGCGTGGGCCTCATGATCGGAAGGTTGTGAGATCAAGCCCCCGCTGTGGCTATATGACTTTGTGTCCTTGGGCAAGGCACTTCACCCTACTTGCCTCAGGGAAAATTGTCCCTGTACTTACTGTAAGTCGCTTTGGATAAAAGCGTCTGCTAAATGAATAAATGTAAATGTAAAGCAGTAGGCTGCTGGGATGTAAACTCACCACAGATGACTACTAAACTATGGATCAATTTGAATAACAAAGAGACCAGTCATCCTTTCGTATCCAATTTTGATATCTAAGGTTTTCTGTCTTTAACCTCTCTCATTGTCTCTTTCTGCCATACCTCTCCAGGCATGTAGCTGTATGCAAGTTTGTGCTCTGGATTTGTGGTTGTGGTTATTAAGGTTTTAGTTTTCTATGTTGCACTGCTCAACATGTGAGCGGGTGGTTTACATTCTTCAGATACTTGACAGATGGGACGAGCCGTTTTGTCACAGATATTTGGTCAACATACTGCACTCTTTTTCTCTATAAGCTGTGCATTGTGTATAGAGACTGTCCATTGTGAATGTGACAACATTTGAAACTTGAATACTGTGTAATAGGGGACTGCCTGCATTAAGTGAGAACAAACCATTGTTCACTCTTATGTATTAATTTATTATTATTGGGGTATGCTTGCCTTCTGCTGGTGACAATATTTGTGCGTGGCTTATAGTGCCACCTATGGGCACATGTAGGCCATTAACTATCTGGCAGTAGTAAGTGACTTTTTGTATCATTGGGACAAATTTGAAAAAATCAGGTTGAGGACCTTTTGTTAGTTTTATTAAACCCTAATAAGACAAACAGAAACAATGTGGCAAATAATATGTTTTCAGCTTTTAGTGGACAGAAGGGTTAGGGTTAGGGCTAGGATTAGGGTCAGGGCTAGGGTTAGGGTTAGACACAATACGGAATGCCAACCACAGCTTTTGACTAGGCTGTGTCACATATTGTTCTTCTCCAATCACTCAATCAATATCGCTCTTTGACCTTTGACATCCACTTCCTGTCTCTGTCCAGCCATGGGGCTTGCGTCCTGTTAGTGCTGCTTCCCCTAACATCTGTTCTGGTGTGTCTCATGACCGTTAGAAGAGACCACCAACCATAACCCTGAGGAGAGGAGGAGTTGGACCACAGTGCTTCCTGTCTCTCGCCATCTCTTCTATGATATTTCTATGCCCTCTTTGATTATTCTCCATAAGATTCTAAACTTCCTTTATCCGCAAATGAAGTAAAATACACTTGGATTACTTAACACATTCAAACAATTGATTTAAAACCTTGCTAGAAAAGGTATTGTGAGAGACGCAAGAGTGAGAACCTTTCCAAGGTACCCTGTTCCTGTCATGAGGCCAGTCAGTCATTTGTTCTTACACACAAATTCAAATCTCCTACATTTTCTCCAAACTGTTAACACAAAACCAAATGAAGCTTTCAGATCATAAACACAACCATTTACATTACATTTATTCATTTAGCAGACGCTTGTATCTTAAGGGACTTACAAGAGAGAGCTTTACAAAAGAGCATCGGTCACTGATCATAGTAACGTGATAGACCGCAAACATGTTTATAGATTATGAAACACACATGGCAAAAAAACTGTGTCAAAGTGCCAAGGGAAGAACTATAAGAGCAGACAGCCGAATAGTTTACAAATTTAAAATGACTCTCCGACGGACATTAGTCTACCTGTAGGACGTGAACAGTAAAGCAACAACACTAACAAGTTTCCACTCAGGAAGCAATTCTGATATATATACATCTGATCATTTGGATGGGTGACCAAATACTTTTGGTAATATAGTGTACAACAACAACAACAGCTGTTATTCCTAAGTGCCATTAAATTCTTGGAACAAGTGAGGTGAGGAGACAGTCTGTGTTTCTGATGGAGGTGGGGAGTTGATTCCACCATTGATTCCACCATTGTGGAGCCAGACAGGGGAAGAGTATCAACCAATTGATATATAAACACTATGGAGTAATTATTAGACACAACACCCAAAAACTTCAACACACCATCCACGAGGGCTAGAGGAAAAGAGGAAAAGTGTGTCTATCCATTAACCAGTAGTACCTATCATTCACACACAGAGTGTGTCAACCCACTCATGCAGACACTAAGGAATGTAGATACCTGGTCACCACATGTAACTCAAGAACATGTGTTTTATATTACCATAATTGGTTAAACATGCTTGAATCTAGCAGTAGGAAAAATTTAACAATCACTGCCTTAACAAGCGATACACTTAGGGAATAAAAGAAAGAGAGAGAGGGAGAGAGAGAGAAGGGGGGAGAAAGATGATGAGAGACAGGAGTGATTGCAAGAGAAGCTGATTATTGTAGGGAGAGAACACATGTTATTGTTGTTACTTTAACACAGCTAGTCAATAGAATGACATGACAGGCACACAAATGGACACTCCCAACCAAAAACACACACTACACAATACTAGACACCATATGAATTGATAGCTTAGAGAAACTACCATAGGTTTACAAGAGTGCCCATTCCTAACAGTATAGTGTAAATGTACATTTACATTTATTCATTTAGCAGACGCTTTTAGCCAAAGCGACTTACAGTAAGTACAGGGACATTCTCCCTGAGGCACGTAGGGTAAAGTTTCTTGCCCAAGGACACAACATTATATAGCCACAGCCGGGGCTCGATCTCACAACCTTCCGGTCATGAGGCCAACGCCTTAACCTGCTGAGCCATCTCACTCCCAAAGTGTAAGAGCACAAGTCAAGTCAGTTTTATTTAAAGAGCACATTGCTGTACAAAATCACACACATTAAACCCACACATTATTATGGACTTGGATTTCCAGCAGTGTGTGTAAGTCAGGTGGCATAACGGTTAGGGAATCGGGCTAGTAATCAAAAGGTTGCCGGTTCAATTCCCAGCTGTGATAAATGGTGTTGTGTCCTTGGGCAAGGCACTTCACCCTACTTGCCTCAGGGGGGAATGTCCCTGTACTTACTGTAAGTCACTCTGGATAAGAGTGTCTGATAAATGACTGAATGTATATGTGTACATGCTTGAGTGTCTACATCCTACATAACATGGAAATGAGCCTGACCAGTATTTTGGAATTCCATAATTGAAATAGTGCTTCCATCACAAAAGGCACATCCACTTAACTGTACAACTGCTAGACCAGGGGTGGGCAAACTTTTTGACTCGCGGGCCACAATGGGTTCTAAAATTTGACAGAGGGGCCGGGCCAGGAGCATTTGGAGGGAGTGTTTGGGCCGGATATACTAAAGCATTAAATGTAGTGTGTGCAAACCTCATAGCACAGTAAGAACACTACAACCCAATTTATTAACTGTCTTTCAAATGTGAAAAATAGCCCTTATCAGTTAATAAATTTGTCTCAAGGAATATGCAAGATATGGCATTTACATACTATTTCGCAGATACTGGGAGGAGGAAATGTAAATAGATTAAAATAACATACGCACTGTGATTTATCAAGATTGCGTCTGTTTTTAATAAGTTTCAATCGAAGGTGCAAAGTTAAAGAAATCAACATTTATTGAAAAATGGAATCACTTTCAACATTCAAAACATATTATTACACAACGAAATACTCAAGCTCAATAATATCTACTTGTGTTAAACTCCGCAAAATAATGGATGGATTGTCCTGACCGCGCGCTCTACAAACTCGCCACGGACGCCCTCGCCTTCACGCGCAAACAGTACACGTGTATCGTTGCCAAGCACACAGACATATGCTGTATTAAATATCCTACCTGCAGCTGAAAAATTAAATTTAAATTAAGAGCGATGTGCGGCGTGTTAATTAAGCTACTGTACCGCTGCTGTGCGTAAATGCGCATTGCTCTTAATTAAAAGACGAACTTCCAAACTTTTCATATGCATTTTTTCATAACACAGCAGAAAAACTCACCATTTCAGTGGGAACAGTGTTGTTGGTCTCCCTTTTTTGCCTGTTCTGTTGACTCTGTAAATTAGCTGCCAACCTCTGAGCAGTAGCCGCCCGTTCTTGTGTTGACTGCTTGCTAGCATAGTTTGCATGCTTCGTGGCAAAGTGACGGCTGATATTGTACTCTTTGAAAACCGCAACAGCTTCTTGGCATATCAGACATACAGCCGTTGATCGGACTTCAGTGAAAAAGTATTTTGTTGTCCACTCCTTATTAAAAACTCGGCATTCGCTGTCCACTTTCCTTCTCTTTGGTCCGCTCATTTTCACAGAAGGGCTTTAATGGTGGCGTGAAACGAAGTGAAAATTAAAGTGAAATAAAGAGAAATACACGCCACTCCAACGACGGTCAATGTGTTTTGAGTGCGCCATCTATTGGGGAAACGTGGGCATTGCAGGGAAAGGGGGAAAAAGGAGGTTTTAACTATAATTTGGACAAGTTCGGCGGGCCGGATTAAAAAGCCTAACGGGCCGTATGTGGCCCGCGGGCCGTAGTTTGCCCATGTCTGTGCTAGACCCTTGAAAACAGAAAGAGGAAAAGTATGATAAAAAAATTATTTGAGTACAGCTAAATGGGTTACAGTATTGGGCAATCATTAGAGTCGAGGAGCCTGACCTGGTTTTTCAGTCTAGATAATAAAATAAATACATCTCTATATATACCAGGAATCTGTGTGTTTACAAATTAGAATAGGTGTAGTTTCGCATTATTAGAAATGGGCCAGTTGTTGCCCAGCCCAAAAAGGTGACATGGGACCACTTTCCTGCAGGCCCACCACCCGCAGGAAGGACCATAAGGGGCCGGTGCTGTGTGATTTGGGGCGGTGGTCAGGGGCAGGCGCCCGGACGGCCAGGGCCGCGCACACAGTCTCTAGCGCTGGGGAAATGGAATGTCACCACGCTGGTGGGGAAGGAGCCCGAGCTTGTGTGGGAGGTCAAGCGTTACCGGCTAGATATAGTCGGCCTCACCTCCACACACAGTTTGGGCTCTGGAACCATTATCCTTGAGAAAGGCTGGACTCTTCATTTCTCTGGCGTTCCCCGCGGGGAGAGGCGACGAGCTGGCGTGGTTTGCTTATAGCCCCACAGCTCAGTCGCCACGTGTTGGAGTTTACACCGGTGAATGAGAAAAGCCGGGGACTGGTCTCTCACTGTTGTGGCGGCCTATGGGCCGAACAGCAGTGCAGAGTACCCGGCCTTCTTGGAGTCTCTGGGAGGCGTACTTAACAGTGCGCCGACTGGGGACTCCGTCGTTCTACTGGGGGACTTCAACGCCCACATGGGAAATGACAGTGACACCTGGAGAAGGGTGATTGGGAAGAACGGCCCCCCCGATCGGAACCCGAGTGGTGTTTTGTTATTGGACTTCTGTGCTAGCCAAGCGTATCGTGAGGGTCTGCTGGGAATGTCTGGCGGATCCCTCTGTCAGAGGGATCTTCAACTCACACCTTCGGGAGAGCTTCTCACAGATCCCGGGGAAGACTGGGGACATTGAGTCTGAATGGACCATGTTCTCGACCTCCATTGTCAATGCGGCAGTCCAGAGTTGTGGTCGCAAGGTCTCTGGTGCTGGTCGCGGCGGCAATCCCAGAACCCGGTGGTGGACACCGGAATTAAGGGATGCCGTCAAACTGTCCTATCGAGCCGTTTTGGCTTGTGGGACTCCCGAAACAGTTGACCGGTATCGGCAGGCCAAGCGTGCCGCGACTCAGGTAGTCACAGAGGCAAAAACTCGGGTCTGGGAGGAGTTCGGGGAGGCCATGGAGGAGAACTATCGGTCGGAACCAAGGAAATTCTGGCAAACCGTTCGGCGCCTCAGGAGGGTGTTCCAATTACCTGGCTCGGGCATCTGTTTCAGATGCCTCCTGGACACCTCCCTCGGGAGGTGTTCCAGGCATGTCCTACCGGGAGGCGGCCCCGGGGAAGACCTAGGACACGCTGGAGGGACTATGTCTCTCGGCTGGCCTGGGAACGCCTCAGGATCCCCCCGGAGGAGCTGGAGGAGGTGTGTGCGGAGAGGGAAGTCTGGGTCTCCCTGCTCAGACTGCTGCCCCCGCGACCTGGCCCCAGATAAGCGGAAGAAAATGGATGGATGGATGGGCACGTTGTTTGGATAAGCATTTTGACATAAATAATAAAAAATGAAAAAACATTCTTTGTCTCCAGTCTGGCTCGCTATCTTCCAGTCCCTTCACGCTGATTGGTCATCTGGTCTCCAGCAAGTTTCCTATGAATCTCCAGAACAAGACACTGCAAAAGTGATATTTTGCAAGTATCATTTAAAGTCAGTGTCTCATTGATCCAAGATTAGTCATCTGGACACTGTTTTCAAAATCAAGACGTTTCAGCACCCATCCATGATTCATTCTCATGCTACTCTGTGCTTCCCTCTGGGAGGAGTCTACCTTAGTGTATGTCTTGGAAGCTCCGACCCTTTCCAGAAACCCTTGGATGATGTCAGGGCATGGCCTGTAGTGCCACATATGGGCAACAGTAAGCCATTTGAGGTGTGGTAGTTACTCTTGGCCTATAAGTTTCAATGTTGCTCGCAATTGTTTTATAGCTTTGGCACTTATTGGTTCTCACAATGTGTGTTTCACAATCTAAAAGCCCACTGTGTTCGGGGTCTATCACGTTGCTATGCTCAATGACCGATGCTCTTTGTAAAAGCTCTCTCTTGTAAGTCGCTTTGGATAAAAGCGTCTGCTAAATGAATAAATGTAAATGTTTCAGGATTTTGAGAATTTTACCATTGCATACAAAATCTGAAATGCAGTACCACCAAGATTCAAGCATTTCAAGCCTGCATGCATGTCGTAGGTTAATTGGACACTGTCAAAAAATGCCCCTAGTGAATGACTGTGAGAGTGAATGGTTGTCTCTAAATTAACTGGGAAAAGCTCCAGTCACCCATGACCCCTAACAGGAATAAGCAACACCGCTAATAAGTGGTAGATCATGAATGAATGAATGAATGAATGAATGAATGAATGAATGAATGAATGAATGAACGAATGAATGAACGAATGAATGAACGAATGAGTGGATGTGTTTGGGACTGGATGTGTGCCAAGCTTTCACATGTCAAGTGTCCGGATGTGTGTGTGAGAGAGCACTCACACTGTGGAGCAGGAGACAGTATTTTGGAGTAAGCCAAGATACACATTTCCAATATTCACAAATACACATTTCCAATATTTACAATAAATCTTTCTCTTCAATAAATCTTTCTACTTCTCAGCTTTATGTACTAAACATGGTCAATAGTCTTTCAGCAAACACACTAATGAATCTATATACAGGCAGGGATGTGGGTTCTCCTCAAAATTGCTAAATATCATGACAATTGTAGAAGGTCATGACTTGGACAAAAGAGAAAACTTAATTAATGCTTGGAAAACAACAACAGGCTGAATTATAATTAGAACTCCAGATCTTGTGGTTCCACATCATTATTACCTTGTACTTTGTAGTACATTCTCAGCCCATTAGGCAGTTCTCAGGGCTGAGAGATACAGCGGTTATTGTTTCTCCTTTGGCAAGCATTGTTCAAGTTTAAACGGCTGTAATGAAGCCATCTTGTGCCATATCAAAGTGAAGTTGTGGTATAAAAATGATGGTTAGAAATACATTAACACAAAGAAATGCTACTTCAAATTGAATGCAAGGTCATTCTAAAATTGGTTCAAGTACGAAAGATGACAGCTATGATGACTTACGATTCATTCAAGAAGGTAAGAATAGGGGCAGCCCATTGATTTATTACGTCACACCTATTATTGCAGACTGCAAATTGTTAAAACCCCATCACAGTTTTTGAGGTTATCATCAGATTTTTATTGTCATATTGTACAACCCTGGTATTGGTCTCAATGTCATTCTGTCATGGAGCAACAAATGTGCAAGACTCCCTGGATTTAGGGAGATTTCATTGACCAGAACAACAGTTTTTGGAAGTTAATAGTAACAGATGGTATGACTTATTATTCAGCATCATCATGAAGCATTACATTTATGCCTATCACAAACTTTTAACGTTTGTTTACAGATGAGAGACTCTAGAGGTATTGTCAAACACTGAATGTGTCTACTGAATGTGTCCACTACTTCCTGAGTGAAACCTAATTGATTGACTGATTTTTACATTTACATTTATTCATTTTGCAGATGCTTTCATCCAAAGTGTCTTTCAGCAAGTACAGGGAGATTCCCCCTGAGGCAAGTAGGGTGAAGGAACTTGTACAAGGACACAACATCACATAGCCACAACCGGGAATCAAACTGACAACCTTCCGATCATGAGCCCAACACCCTAACCACTGAGCCACCTGATCATGAGCCCAACACCTTAACCACTGAGCCACCTGATTCACTTTAACAAAAATCAGTGTTCAATCAGTTAAATGGGTTGTTTGCTTTTGAACACTTTTTAAGGTGTTTAACATGATACAGTGTGGATGCAGAAAGATTGCACAGTGTGGGTGTTTAACTCTAATGTTTGTGCTGTGTAAAAAGCTGCACAAGTTTGCCTTCTCAAAAATCCTTTTTAACTTGACCTGTCTTTCAGTAACTATTCCTTTGAGCTGTTAATGGTGGGATACTGCTGGGATCTGTGAAGAGCACTGAAAGGTCGAAAAAGAGAGAGACTTTATTGTTCAAATACACCTGAAGAGAGTTGAGGCAAATGCCTTGTATAGTTTATCTTTCAGAAATGTTTCTTAATAAAATGTTCCTGCTGAAAGCGTTACATTACTTATTTAGAATTGATTGTGGTTTGGATGCATGGCTCATCACCCTAACTACTCAACACAGACACAAGACTGACTGCATTACTATTACACTACTATTACTATGAGACATAAACAACCAAGACACCAAGTGACAGATGAACACTTTAGACACCAAACTCACACATTCCTTGTGGAATACTTCAGAGTTCTGTTAACAGACATGTTTGGCATGATCTTAATACACACTCTGATACACTGCTTCAGTATACCTGCTCTACGCTCCTGTACTCAGGCAGGATACGCAGGCTCACTGTCTAGTGCAGAGTTGCATCACCACAGCAGTAGAGGGGACAACACGTCACATCAGGCAGAGAGAAAGAGAGAATGTGTGTGTGAGACAACTTTTCCTCTTTTGCCCCTCCCCTCCCTGCCTCCAGCCCAAGGGAAGGGGATGTTTTCATGGATGAGAGAAAACGAGAGAAGGCATTTTCATCTGTGTTACATTTACAACCCCCTTCTTCTCTACCATATCTCTCTCTTTCTCTCTACCCCCTTCTTCTCTACCATATCTCTCTCTTTCTCTCTACCCTCTTCTTCTCTACCATATCTCTCTCTTTCTCTCTATCCCTTCTTCTCTGCCCTATCTCTCTCTTTCTCTCCATCCCTTCTTCTTTGCTCTTTCTTTCTCTTTCTGTGTATCCCTTCTTCTCTGCCCTATCTCTCTCTTTCTCTCTATCCCTTCTTCTTTGCTCTTTCTTTCTCTTTCTGTGTATCCCTTCTTCTCTGCCCTATCTCTCTCTTTCTGTCTATCCCTTCTTTGCCCTATCTCTCTCTTTCTGTCTATCCCTTCTTCTCTGCCCTATCTCTTTCTCTCTTGTCCTTTCTCACACAGCAAACCTAAGCCAGCAAGTGTTTAGTTTACGCTTCTTGGTCATAACATCTCAAATGTATTATTCTTATTCATTTCTTATGGTCAGTAAACGGTGTGCATGAATATAATAAAGAGCCTTTCTTGGGTGAGAACAAAAGAAACCAATACAGTTGTAAGGATTTTACAAAACTGAGAATGATCAGCTTTGACGTGTACACCACATGAACACATGAAGTCCTTCAAGATGTGAAGGCTGTTTGGGGTCTCAGCGTGCGCGCGCACGTGTGTGTGTGATACCTGTGTCTGCTTGCTGCCCGCGCGCTGTTCTGGAACTGGATCTGGGACTGGGACTGGGACTGGATCTGGGCCTGGTTCTGGATCTGGGCCTGGTTCTGGATCTGGGCCTGGTTCTGGATCTGGATCTGGGCCTGGTTCGGTCCAGCATACAGGTTGTAGCGTTGCGGGTAAGACTTACTCCTTACATTTCCAACAAACGTCATAGCGCACAGAACTATGAAGAATACAAATC
The DNA here is from genome assembly GCA_030340665.1 of Neosalanx taihuensis. Taxonomy (NCBI): domain Eukaryota; kingdom Metazoa; phylum Chordata; class Actinopteri; order Osmeriformes; family Salangidae; genus Neosalanx; species Neosalanx taihuensis. The sequence goes on from CM059305.1 coordinate 80,960, forward strand.
CAGCCATCCCTTCAAACTAACTAAATCTGCAAACTAAAAAATAAATAAAACTACAATTCTCGATCCTCTTGTCATTGAATGTATATTCCTTTTCTGTGAAGCTATAAGAAGCTCCGAGCTGCAGAGTCTCCCTCTTCTCCGTGTGTGAAGTCCATCCTGAATACCGGAGGAGAGACGTAACTAAACCACTTTAATATCCAGATCCAGGTCTTCAAGGCGATTCCACTAAATCCTTATGAAACATCTTACAATGATTATCATGCAGGCAATGTACATCAATCCACATCCAACTGCTTCACTCTTTCCAAAACTTTAGAATGAGAAAATATTCTTCTTTAAAACCGTCTGTAGTAACTAGTAAGAGTGAAAGATGGTCAAACTCAGCAGAAAACTGAATTACTTTTTTTCCTCCCCCCATGTTCCCTTTCGTTTCCTCCCTTGCTCACACCGACCCCTCCCTCTGTAACCCTACTACACAGATCCAAGACCAGCCTTTAGATTTCCAAATTCAACTGTTTTAGGAAAACTCGATGTAACATTCACAAAATTCACAAAATTAAATTTTTCAGTATTTCTCTTAATCTCCGTCTGGAATGAGCCAGTCCGAATTGATATATACTGCTCGTATTTCACAGTATTGAATTGCCCTTAAAGCTTTTCGCAAAGTTGCATCTGAGTACATCTTGACCAGAAAATAAATTCTAATCTGCTTTAAGAGTGATGTTCAAAGTCATGCTGGCAACATAAAAAATGACCTTTCCTGTCCTCTATTGTCTTCATTCCCACAGCTTTACACCTGGAGTGAGTAAGTCTCACCGGTCAAGAGTTCAACACCCTCCCTCCCTCCTTCCCCCCCTCCACCCCTCCCTCTCTCCCCCCCTCCTTCCCCCTTACCTGAACCCTCACCCTAACCTTCTCTGACACCTGCCCGCAGGGCTGCAGCCTGGATCTCAGTTTCCCAGCTGGCTGAAGGTCTGGAAGAACATTTTATCATATGATCTTTACTGACATGCGTGTTTATGATTGAACTCACCCTCAATTACAGTCTTATCTATTTATTATTTTAGTCATATATGCAATAAAAAATCCAGCAAGTAGCAGAAAGGTCGATCTGGCTGACATACAAATAATCCAGTATAAGAGTTGGCTGCTGGCCAGACTGAGCGATCAGGGAGGTGACTAAGAACCCAATGATGACAACTAACAACTCCATTGTTGCTCTGTGAAGACAGGAGACTCTCCCAGGAGGACGACTATCTCTGCTGCACCAATCAGGCCTTAATGCTAGAGTGGCCAGACTCCTCACAATAGAATCAGAATCACAATTGGTTTCATTCTCCATGTAAGTTTCACACATGTAAGTAGGAAAATGACACATTTAAGTCAAAACAAGACAGCCTGTCTGGAGTTGCCAAAAGACACCTGAAAACCTCTTCATTAAACTATCATTAAAATACATTTTGATTTGATTATGACATTGATTGCTTTCCAGAATTTATGATCATCCTTTGATTATCATCTCACTGTTTATAAATGTCCTC